>PVJI01001600.1:0-104563 GCA_004026765.1 Micronycteris hirsuta | reverse complement strand
GATAGAGTATTCTTGGATGTAGGTCCTTGCCTTTCATGACTTGGAATACCTCTCTCCAGCCCCTTCTTGCCTTCAAGGTCTCTTTTGAGAAATCAGCTGACAGTCTTATGGGAATTCCTTTATAGGTAACTATCTCCTTTTCTCTTGCTGCTTCTAGGATTCTCTCCTTATCTTTAATCTTGGATAATGTAATTATGATGTGTCTTGGTGTGTTCTTGTTTGGGTCCAACTTCTTTGGGACTCTCTGAGCTTCCTGGACTTCCCGAAAGTCTATTTCCTTCACCAGCTTGGGGAAGTTCTCCATCATTATGTGTTCAAATAAGTTTTCAATCCCTTGGTCTTCCTCTTCTCCTTCTGGCAGCCCTATGATCCATATGTTGGGATGTTTAAAGATGTCCTGAAGGTTTCTGAGCCCCTCCTCCATTTTTCGAATTCTCATTTCTTCATTCTTTTCTGGTTGGATGTTTTTTCCTTTCTGCTGGTCCACTCCGTTGATTTGAGTCCCAGTTTCCTTCTTATCCCTATTGGTTCCCAGCAGATCTCTCCTCATTTTCTTCATATTATCCTTCATTTGTTCAAGTAATTGCAATAATTTTTCATCGAATTCTGTGAGCATCCTGATTACCAGTGTTTTAAACTGTGCATCTGATAGGCTGGTTATCTCATGGTCAGTTAGTTCTGAAGCTTTGATCTGTTCTTTCATTTGGGCCATTTTTCCCCCCAGGTGCACCTGTTACTTTAAGGGGCGGAGCCTTAGGTGTTCACCAGGGCAGGGATACTCATGGTAGTTGTGTTGTGACCCAGCCTGTGGGGGTGGGACCTGCGAGAACAATGGCGCTTGCTCCGCTCTCCGCACCCACACCGCTTCCCACAAGCAAGTTGAGCCCCTCTGCGCTGGCTCTGGGGTCGCTTCGGGGTCAGTGGACGACCCACACAGTTCCAAACCCCTGTGGGTCTCAGTTCCTCCTGCCGCCGCCTCAACTCCCACAGGTGTTTTCAATCGGTGGTTTGAGGTTTTATTTCCCCACTTTGATGGGTTGTGCCCTGCTTTTTCTCCTGGTTTGTCTGCACGCGAATGTGGACCTGCCTGGTCCACCAGTCTCGGCCCCGCTGGGTCCGGGTGGGCTGGGCGCTGGCTGCGTTTTGGTCAGGCACACCCGTCTCGGCGTGCTGCAGTGCTGCCAGTCCCACTCCACAAACCGCGGTCTTGCGTGCGCTCACCACCCGGCTCCCCGCGGAGTCACCGCTGCTCTCTCTCCAGCTCTGCCCAGCTTACCAGACTGGATGTAAGTATCTTCTTTAACTCCTTGGTTGTCGGACTTCCTCTCAGTTTGATTTTATGTCAGATCTGGCTGTTTTTGTTTAATTAAATTGCTGTTTTTTCCTCGTTTGGTTGTGTGCGGAGGCACGGTGTGTCCACCTATGCCTCCATCTTGCCAGAAGTCCTCAACCAATAATTTTATATAAATGAAAGCATTGTAAGAGAAAAGTGATAATATCCATGAAATCCTGAGTTCAATGTGTGGGTACTTTTCTGAAAAATAAATGCAGAATGTGAAAATAAAACACACCCACTCTTCTACGACCTCGAGTCACCTGGCGCACACACCACCAGCCTTTGACACGGCGCACTGCGGGCGCCAGCGCGGCACAGGCAGAGGGGACCACGCGTGGGACTCTTGGGCATGGAGTCGGGCACGTTATAGGGAATTTTCATTTTCTCTATTACAGATGTCTGGGATATTTGGGGTTTTATAATGAGCATGCGGTGCTTTTGTACCCAGAAATTAATATTTATTTCAAGGTATCTCTGTCTTGGAATATCTGTCAGAGGAATAAATATCACACTAATGAGGCCTAAGACAATGTGAAAGGACAGCAAATGAATCACCTTTCGAACGAGGCCCATGCTGCGCCGCAGTGGCCAGGGGATGGCTCCCGTCTGAATGTCAGAGGCGAGACTGACGTGTGAGCGTGAAGGATGAGCTTGTGTGCATTGACAGTTTGGTCACGAACTGACTGCCATACCGCCATCCACAGCACCAGCACCCGTTCCGGTGCTGGGCTCGAAAGTCACTGGGAAAATGAACTTTGGTCGGTTAAGAGTATGCTCACCCAGGGCCACAATAAATGCCTTCCTTCAAGAGAGAATGAAGGTGTTTACTGTGGCCCTGGAAGATCATGCCCTCCAGTGCTCACGATGGTGAAATCAGAGCCTGTGCTGGTTTAGACATGGGGAGAAAGGCTCAAAAAACAAGAAGAGTGAGTCTGTGCATGCCTTGTCTTGCCCTATACCATGACCCCTGCACAAAGGAATCAAAAGTTTGGCCTTTTGAAATTGGCCTTGTAGACGAAAGCAACCCTCTCCACTCTCCACACAGCTCTGCTCTATGCAGTGTCCCTTCGCCATGAAATACTATATTCGATACCAGGGGCTCGGGCCAGGAAAGGGCCCACTTCGTTCATCTCATTCTACCTGCTGCCTTCAAGAACTCTTACCCCAGATACAGTCCCGCACCCCTGCTACTGCGCAAAGGCCATTGTTCATCACAAAATTTTCTCTTCACATAAGTACAACTGGAAAGCAAATAACCTGAATTTCTTCCCACCTCAATTAAATTTTCCTTTATTTTATACAGCCAGAGACCCACAAAGAGGTGACCTGTAAAATATCAGTAAATGGTCAAAGAATAATATGTAATAACACCAAGCACACGGCGCCACACGCCTGGAAAAGACAAGCCAGCCCCATGTCCACTGGTCCTCGGAAGCTGGTTGCATCCTTGGCACCACAAATATAACATCCAAACTCGATTCACTGGTCTTTCCAAAATATGCCCTGGCTCCAGGAGTCCCAATTTGAGCAATGACACAGCTACACGTGCAGAAGTCTCACAGAGGGGACACAGGCTCTGAGGCAGAAGAGATGATTGATAAGGTTTATAAGAATTGGCTGTCAGCCCAAGGGCTATTGAATTTCTTCACCGCTTTAGCTGAAGGATTCTGCAGGAAAATTCTTTCAGGGCACTCACGGCCACCTGAGGTTACATAATAGCAAGCATCTGAAAAAGTGATTATTTGAATTTCCTGCAAAACCATTAAAGCCCAATTCCTGGTCTGGGAGCGGGGAGAAATGAGAAGTTTCTGTCTTTGGCAGCTGACATCTTATTATTAGGAAAGGCGAGGTGTCAAAGATTTGACATTTCTGTAAGTCTTTTCATTGCCTTCATACACAAGCAAATGCATTTGGCAGCCATGTATCAGAGCACCGAGACACTTGCCGAGAGGAGAAACCAGTTCAGGGAATGTATTTACACTCAAGCCCCGATGACCCTGAGCTCACTTCAGAGGGGAAGCCATCGAGCCAGAAAAGGACACACCTCTGAAATGAGCTCAAATTGACAGTCTGTGTAGGAAAGAGGAAAATGTTCACATTCTACTGCGTTGGGTGGACACTAGGAAGAGTAGGAGAGCTGGCATCTGCCCAAGATGGGTGTAGCATGATTGTTTGGGAGAGGGAGTAAGGTGAGATGGAAGGCCTGCCGTTCTCTGACAAGTTCACAGTTGGCTAAACCCAAAGCTATTCGGTCCAGAGGCATTTTGGGCAGCCACTGGGCCACCTCCACATATGCATAGTCAGCTAGAGAAATTTCCATGAGTAACCAATGATCCCCGTCTCCAGTGGTGGCTTGTGTACAGAATGCCATAAATAAGGTTCTCTTGCAGAAGATTTACTGATCAGTCAGCCGTTTGGCTACCATCAGCCATTTCCCTTGTGTTACATCATAAGAAAAAAAGGGCTTTCAGGAATCTTATTCTCACGTAAAATGGAATTTGTGGAGAAAAAGACCTGAAGATCTTAGTCATCCACAAGATCAATATGTGCCAAATATGAGGAGGAGTGAATAAATAAATACATAAATCTTAGAGTACATCCTCATTTCTAGAAGTACAGTAAATACAATATCAGAGGTGATATTTCCATCGTTCTGGCACTGTTTTCTCTCCCAAGTGCTTCATTTTAAAAAGAGTCACCATCTCAGTTAGGATGCCTTTAGCTGCCGGTAACTGAAAACTCCTACTGAAACTATCACAGAGGACAATAAAATGTGTTGGCCATCTAATTCCTGTGATTCACTTGGCTTTGTTCTTCTGTGTGTGCTGGTTTCACCCACCAGATGGCTATAAGAATTCCAAGCTTCACATCCAGATGCAGTAAAATCCACAGGCGGAAAGGAGTCATCTGTCCTGGTGGCTCCTACGTGAGAGTGAGGAAACATCTCCCAGAAGCCCCTGCCCCTCAGAAATCTGCTCTCCAATCTCTTTAACCTGAATGGGTTTGCAGCCCCACCCTGGAGCTGCATTGCGCAGGAGGATTGGGATTCCCAGCATATTCAGATTGGCTAGGATCTGCCCCTAGGGCTGGAAATGGAGACAGCTTTTCCTGAAGCACATGGATGTGTGAAAGAAGGACGTAGGTCTGAACAAATGCACTCCCTTTAGGAAGAAGGAAGAAATAGCTATCCAGTGGGCTACTGCTATAGACATTCACCTACTGCACTATAAGCAATAGAAATGTGTTCTGAGCTCAGCTCTGAGTCCACTTCCAAGGGAAGGTTTACAGCTAAAGGTCTCTGAAAGTTAAGGTTTCCTTCATCAGAGATCCTGACCAGATGTTCATAGGGCAGAGGGACCTTCAGGTCACATGAAAGCATATGCACCCTCTGTCACCATCAGGACCTACAGGGCCATCCATTCCTGGGCTACAAGGCGGAGCCCCTGCAGGTGCCTCAAGCAGCAGCCTGAGAACGAAAGATCCTACAAACTGAATCATACAAAAGCAAGGGTGGAGAAACAAGAGCTTGAAGACAAAAGATAAGACACAGCTGCTATCTTCTGGACTCTAAAATACCAACTTGTCCTGTGTATTTCTGAATACGGGGCACTCTGAGTACAAATTTCAGGAAGAAAACTTTCAGCTCATTATAAAAGGGAGCTATTAACAACTAGAACTGCTCTACCATAGTGTGGGCTCCCATCAGAAGCAGAGGGCATTTTCCCTAGAAGAGCTCCAGTAAGTCTGGGGATAAGAAAACCTTTCCCAGGAGGAACACACTTAAGGTGTTCCAATAACAGTATGAGCGTTTTGACACCAAGCATAATGCTAATGCCTTACAATGTTCAATGAGTAATTGATCGATGGTCACGTATAACATGCATTCATTTAAAGTTCTTAAACCTGAAAAATATTTTTCACTAAGATTTATAACCAGGAATGTCCTATGTGTTAATGAAGTTAGGACATGCATTCATTTCCATGAGTGAGTATGAAAGGTGCAAAATAATGGCCAAAACCAATCTCATCTTCCCGAAAGCCAGCACCTACTCTTGACTTCCCTGCCTCACCGCCATTCTCTTTGTCACCTAGGAATAAGGCCTCACACTCAGAGCTCCTTTCCTCTCTCGCCGTCTCCATCTGCATCCAGCCAGCTAGCAAGCCCTGTGCAGGTAGCCTCCAACCATGCCTCTCACATACCTCACTTCCTCCCTTTCTACCTGCCCACCACACTGGTTCAGGGGATAATTAGCTATCTCTTTTTTTAAGATTTTATTTATTTATTTATTTATTTATTTATTTTGTCCTGGCTGGTGTAGCTCAGTGGATTGAGCGCGGGCTGGGAACCAAAGGGTCGCCGGTTCGATTCCCAGTCAGGGCATATGCCTGGGTTGTGGGCCAGGTCCCTAGTGGGGGCCACATGAGAGGCAACCACACATTGATATTTCTCTCCCTCTCTTTCTCTCTCCCTTCCCCGATCTCCAAAAAAAAATAAATACTTTTTTTAAAAAAGATTTTATTTACTTTTTTAGACCGGGGAAGGGAGGGAGAAAGAAAGGGAGAGAAACATTGATGTGCCTCTTGTGCGCCCCCCACTGGTGACCTGGCCCACAACTCAAGCATGTGCCCTGACTGGGAATCAAACCGGCAACCCTTTGGTTTGCAAGCCAGCAGCACTCAATCCACTGAGCCACACACTAGCCAAGGCTAATTATCTCTCTTGGATTTCTGCAATAACTTCCTTGCTTGTTTCTCTGACCCAAAGGCAATTCCCAAAGTGCAACTACAATGACATTACTCGACTGCTCAAAAAAAATTCCATCAGGTAAGGACAACCAAGCCTTCAGAGGCACACATCATCCAAAAAGAACAGGGTCCAATTACGGTAAAATCCTCACCCCCTTAGCAAGACCATTACAACATCTGTTCAGTGGGATTTTTGAACTGCTGTAGACCAATGGCTGCCTTAGGCCTCCTATTCTTTCCTCTTCCAAGTAGGAGTATGAAATAGCTCCACAATTATCTACGGAGTAGAGGGCAAATATCTTATCTCTGGAATTTATCGGACCAAGGCAGAGTTCGTTTGAACTAATAGAAAGTGTCGTGAACCACCTGGAGATCCTGGCCTTTCAGCTCGATGGGGCAACTGGATTTGGTCTGGGACTCTGTTCCTTGGGGAGAAGGTGATGTCTTCTCCCCAAGGGAGACATCATTTGTGAAATACCCAATCTAATCATGGGAGGTAAAGGATCTTCCTAATCTAAAAGATAAATTCATATTCAATAACAGCACTAATCTGTTTTTCCTAAAGAAAAAGCATTATTATATATCCATAAGTAAATACTAAAATCAAGCAAAAAGCTACTTACTTAAAAGCACTGAGGTAGCAAGTTTTAGAATGAAGCGTCAGGCAGTTGTTGTAATTCATGACCCCATAGACTCTTTGCTCGTACGTGGTCCCATGAGGCCCCTTGTATTGCTTCTTGGAATCTTATCTCCTGTGTTCCCAGAATTATACACTTTAATTCTAATATTAAAAATTAAAAATCATTTTACTGTCAAATAGACTTCATTTACATAAGCAAAGACGGACCGAAGCAAGCAGCATAGGCAGCAATGACAACAGAGCTAAGCAGAGAGAAAGCCACAAGAATAGAGACAAAGGCAGAAACTGGGGGAAAGAATGAGTGAGGGGGCTGGTAAATAATCAGAGAGAAATAAAAGGAGACAGGAAAGGAAAGAATGAACAGCTGAGACTAGCCACATGGAATCAGCTGGGCAGAAATGTAACCTGAGTCTGATAGTCTGTGAAAAATTACCACCCAGTCTCTGTGTCTGTCTTACCAGGAGAATACCTAGCAGATAGAATCACAGAATTTGTGAATAGGAAGGTTCCAACCACACCCCATACCTACTACCCCTGTCTAATGCAGAAATCTTCTTAAACTTCCCTAAAATGGTTTCCTCGGGAACAGGGACATTTGCATCTCAGCATCATTAAACTGATGAATTCCGTTGGAGCTAGAGATATTTAATGCTAGCAAAGTGGGTTTTGGCAAGGGGGGGGGCGGGTCTTGACTCCCAAGCAGATGTGGAAGCAGTGTGCGAGTATATTTCCTTTTACCCAGGGTTTCTCAGCAAAGTTATGAACTTACAAATTTGAAAGTTCTAGAAGTTGAGCATAGTCAAAAGAGAAGTAGAAGATTTTGCAACAAAATTCACTGAAAAGTGAAAATATAAGATTGTTTTCATGGGAAACTAGGTTTAGGGCAAGAGGTGGTCTCATCATAGAGAAAGCCTTTAAGTGTAAACTGTCATTAAGGATCCATAAGGGAAATTCAGAGACCTTCTCCTTCCCCCTACATGCGCCCCATTACTCTCATCTACCTATCCTCACTCCGCTGGGAAGGCGCAACCCTCCTGCGTGGCAACAAGGGGCAGGGAGACAACCGCTGTCATTGACCCAAAACAATTCACAAAAGCTACCACATCAGGAAAATGATCTCCACATTCTCCCGGTCTTGCAGCAATGCAACATCCCATTCAACAAGGATGACCAGATAAAAAGATATGGCCACGCAGACACTCGAAAACATGCTTCTTAGTTTTACTGACACTAAGCCAGCAAGAGACAGGACAGCTTGCAGTACAAAGGAAGTTCCGAGCAGGAAACTTCTTTTCCTTTGCTCACAGCTCCAAGACCACCACCCCTGTGATCTCACCATCCTCCCAAATGCATTCCAGGCCCTTCTTCAAGGTGGAGCCAGCCAGACCAGATGCTTTCCTCCCCTAATTATTGTTTGATTTATTTACATTTGACTTGTCTCATTATAATATCCTTTAAAAGCAGACCTCTAACGCTGATCACCCAGGGCCCAGCAGGTACCTCTACTCTCTGTTCTAAAGGTCTCTGCCCAGTCTGGCCCCACTTCAAGTCTGTTCCTTGTTTATCTGACCCTGAGAGTCATGATAATTCAAATTTTCTTTAGCTTCTTCATTATCTTGGTGAACTGAACATTTCAACCTAACTTCAAAGGCCTGAAGTACTGAGGTCTACAAGATAACCTCCCTCCTTTTTACAAAGCCTCTTATCAAATACCAAACATTAATAGATCCATTAACAGATTAGATTAATAGCAACATTTATAGATCCACCTACAATTGCTTCTATTCTAATACAATAGATGCCCTCCCTTTCTTTATTAGAATTCATCACTCTCCCAGAGCAACCTCAACCGACCACAGTTTCACTATTGTCTTTTTTTTCAGTTGTAATAATTTTATTATCATTGTCATCATTAACAAATCTTTGCATAACTTTTCTATGGCAGAATTAAAATCTCTATATTTCCCATGATGATTCTATATGCCTCCATTATAGCACTTGTCATAATAAATTCCTACTATTTGCTTATGTGTCTACTCCAGGGGAATCTCAGTTACTTGAGAACAAAGATCACAGTATTGTCTTTAGATGAATGACATCCAAGTCTCTACCTGCAGCACACATCTTTCTTTTAAATGCTGGTCCTAGTTTCAGCTATTTGTGACATGTCCCTGGGCCATCTTGCTTAGCTTCTGTTCCCTGGGAAGCAGGACCTGAGATGGAGATTATTGGGGATTCCCTCAGGAACAACACCTGTGAAGGACCAGGACTGGGTCCTTGAACTGTGATGCAGCCACCACAGAGGCTCACTCAGTCCCACAGGAACTGAGATGACCCTTCAATTCTGTTCCATCCTGGAGCAAGGAGCCTCAGACTTTATATCCCCAGAGCCACCAGCCATTGGCCATAGCCTGCTACCAGAGCCAGAAGGGACATAGTCTTGTGCAAGGCAGCTCCCTTCAGCCTATGCCAGGGGTGTCAATCTCATTTTCACCGCGGGCCACATCAGCCTTGTGGTTGCCTTCAAAGGATCAAAATAATTTTAGGACTGTATAAATGTAACTACTCCTTTACTGTTAAGGAGTTGAAATTACATTCGGCCCTTTGAAGGCAACTGCGAGGCTGATGTGGCCCCCAGTGAAAATGATTTTGACACCCCTGGCCCAGGGCAATTTCTGAGGAGGAAGTCATCTGTGGGCCATAGCAACCACCTGCCCAGGCAGCTGGGGAAGTGAGTACCTAGCAGCCTCACCTCCCCCTGATGATCAGAGGCAATTGTTTCTGCCAAAATGTTGCCTGCCTTCCTTGCCTCGTGCTATGTTGGCACAAGGAGCCAGAAGTGTCTGAGTGGCAACCATAGCTTGAAGTTCAATAGAGCCTGATCTTTAGTATCTCCTGGCAAAAGCACACCCTTCTGGGAACCAGGACTTCTAAACCAACGGACCTACACATGCCATGGATTCCAGAGGAAAATGCACCCAACATTTCCACAGCTCTCTTGGATAATCTGGATAATTGCTTAAAGCACAAGTGTCATAAAAAGCCAAGCCTCCTTTCCACATGGATGGTGAAGGGTGGTTCTCAGCCCCAGCTGGCAGAACCCACCAGAAGGACCCACCTTGATGACCGTGGAGGGAGGGAGGAAGGAAGGGTGGGGGCTCTCACCTCAGGAGAGGTCTCTGGTCCAGCTAATCTCCCCAGTCCTCCCTCCATCCTGTGCTTCCTGTTCATCGCCAACCAGGCTCTCAGTGAAAGGACAGCCACATAGATGGCCGTGTAAAGCCACCAGACTAGTAGGATACTCTGTTAAAGCTGAGCCTCAGAAGGTTCACCTCTGTCCATTCATGTCCTCCTGAATTTGTGTGGGTAAGTAATGACTGCTTTAAGTTATTGCTTTAAAAATAAAAATAAAATAAAAACATGGAGTTCAGAGGCATACAAACCCAAGGCTGATTGCTGCCTCGGCTACCTCCCTCTGTGACAACTTGAGCAAGTCATTTAAATTCTTTCAAACCACAGTTTCTTCACCCCAAAACTAAAGAGAATAACTGTAATGACACTATCACAGGGATACTGTAAGAATTAAGTGAGATAATATATGTAAAGCACTGACACAATACCTGGCATAGAGTAGGCTTAAATAACTAGTACCTATTAGAATTCATTTAATGAGAAAACATGCTTTCATGTGGGGTCAGTATGATATATTAGCATGACTTCTTACCTGTTTTGGTTACGATATTGTAACAGACATTGTCGGTGCTCCTCCCAGATCCCCGAGCGTTCCTTTAACTTTCCCGAGTGCCCCTGCCCTGGCTCCTGTGTTCTTTGGCCTCCGACTGTCTGCACCTGTGTCTCTCTCAGGGGACCCCGACGCTGCTAGAGCAGCGGGCGACTGGTACAGGACTGTGAAAGCCCAGCTTTCTTGTTTTTCCTGGGGACAAACTAAGTTTCCTGGTGGGATCAAGTTGAGGATGGAACTTTGGCTGAAATGTCATGCTTGCTTGGCTCTTTGACCTTCCCCTTCCTGCCTCTGCACCCTCTCACTGGTTCCTCCTGGGATCATTTCCTCAGTAAGTCTCTTGTCCAGGGACCCCTGCCTCAGGGCCTCCTTCTGGGGAGCACAGGCCAGGAAAGCCCCTGGGTCCTGGGAGGAAGATTGACAGCCTGTTCTAATATCGAGCTCTAAACCCGGCAGGAGAGGCAGGCTGCAGTGGGCTTGACAAGATGGGGTCCTGGGGCTTCGGCCCTCCAGGCCCAGGGGCTCGTCCTTCACCACCACCATTAGTGGGTAAGAAAGATGTGGGATCAAAGCACTCTCTTTTGTAATTGCCCCATTTGAAATTTGAGAAATAGGTGGTCTTGCCCTTTTAATTCATCTTTCTGAGTCTTAGCTCCTCCATCTGTGAAACTTTTAAATTAACAAGCTTCACAGGAAGTTAATAGGATTGCCTGGAATTGTATCTTAAGCAAAATGTTTAATTTTGCCATGTATAATGTGCACCACATTTTGTGTGCATCATACATGGGGTTATTATCCCCGTTATTATACCCATGGTATGTAATCATTATACCCATGTACAATGCACATCCTCATTTTTCCCTCAAAAATTTGGGCAAAAAGTATACATTATCCACAGCAAAACACAGCAAGTCAGTGTGTTTTCCCTCTACAACATCACCTTCTCCCATTAAGCCCACCCCTGGCAAAGACCCTGCCACAAGCCCTGGCCAGTCCGGGCTTGGCTCGAGCAGGGCGACGGTCACGCCGTGGAATCAGCACAGGAGTCTCCACACGAGGGGCCAGTACCAGCACAGTGACCACTGAGGAGGCCATTCCTTCTTCGCATCAGTCGGTTCAAATTCAGCGCATGCTCATTGAGCCGTCTCTGGCCACCAAGCACACTGCTGTCTGCACTGGTCAGTGACAGTGACAGTGTCGGCCCTCATGGAACGACAGACAAAAATCAATAACCTAACAAACAAACGCATTCTTGCAAACTACTCTAAATGCCATGAAAGAAAAGGCACAGGTTCCCAGAGGCCTGGGAGAGGGGTCTGACCTGTGGGAGTGGAGTAAAGGAAGGCCCTGTGAGAAAGCTGAGGGGAGAGGCGGGAAGAGGGAGCGCAGCTGAATGAACCTTGGGCAAAGGCTCAAAGGCTGGGGGAAGACTGAATGTTAGAGGAACTAAAAGAAAGGCGGCAGGGCTGGAGCACAAAGTCAAGTGAACGTGGTGAGAAACGGCGCTGGAGACAGGTATGGAGCCGGGCTGCACAGGCCAAAGACGGCCAAGCACCTTGCTGTCCCCGCCTCCTGCCTCGCTGGACCCCCACACACAGCTCTGGGATGCGTGGTCCCCCCATACCTGGCAGGTCTGCCTGGTGTCAGAAACCTGGTTCTCCCTCCCTGAGTCCCTCCTGGCTTCAGCCACTTTCCATTCTGGCATGACCTGCGACAGTGTTTTACTGTGAACTGACACAGAGCAAAGCGTGTGGCGCTCTAATGGGGGAAGTGCAATCATAGACTGGGAGGGTAAACCCCAATCATAGACTGGGATTTTAGCATAACAAGCAGAAATCAAACTTAGACAATTATTTTCCAGTGATAGCAATCACAGGTTCCTGTGGAGAAGCTGGAAATCGTGCCCCCTCCCTTCCTGGAGTAAATGACGTAATTGTTTCTCTCGAAAGACTTTTCCTCTGCTTAGCTGGTAAGCCCAGATCAGAAAACCACTTATCAAGGACCTCTGAGCACCCAGTGTTTTTTAATGTTATGAGAGGCATTCAGAATGAATGCTGAAAAGAAATGCAGCTTTGCCAACAATAATCAAAATAAATGTGAAGGACTTTCTCTCGCCTGTGAATGACGTCTGCGGCGGTGGCAAAAGTTCAAGGGGAAAGAGCCTCAGCTGCAGCCCTTCAGAGATGAAAGAGAAGCTAGAAAAGAGCCGGACCTTGAGAGTCAGGCCTTGAAAGGCAGGGTTATCTTTTCACTGCAGTTACAAATCCTCGCATTGTCTCAGGGACAGGGACAGTCAGGAACCCAGGCAGGCCTTTGTCCTGGTCCCACAGTCTCCCTGACCCAGCCGGGCTGCACGGAGCTGACCTCGGACGGCTCTTCAGCTTGATTCTTACCCACACACTCAGCTGGACCCAGACCACCTGAGGGGAAGGTCAAGATCACTGAAGTCTTCTATTTTACCACTCCCCCCGCTGAAAAAAACCTATCTTTGTTTAAGAAGTGAAGAAAAAGGAGAGGGGAAAAAAACTGTATGATGATATCTCTTTGTCAAATTGATTAGATGTTAAAAAACCAAAATAAGAATGAAGGCTTTTTCAATTTCCCCAAAAAAGACAGTAGAGATTCACTTTACGTTCATAATGCTTAATATTTCCTTTGAACCCAAGTTGTTCCTTTTTACTATCAGTAGAAAAAGAGGCTCATAAAGGGAAAGAAACCACAAATATCCCTAACTCACGGTGCGCTTCCTGCCCAGTGCCCTGCCCAAGACAGCCCCACTTCGGCTGGCCTTCAGTCCTCACCGGTTTTCCCGCGGGCGGACTTCCCAGGCCCCGGGGCAGCCCTGCACTCAGCCCTTTCTCTGCCCTCCCACAGCAAGAAGAGCCAGCGCAGAGTTAGCCCAGGAAACCCACATGTCCACACCTGCAGGCTCTGCTGCACAACGTGCCCACTCACCCACCACGGCACTTTCCCTCCCACTAGCCCAGCAATCCAGTGGGATTCTGGGAGCCAGTCCCGAAAATAAACATGGTGCTGCGAGTCGGGAGTGTAAGAGAAGTCAGGCAGTGGGTGAAAGTAAATTGTATGCTTCCCCATATTCTGTGAGCTTGACTGGGGCTCTGTGCTCCCAGAGGAAATAAATGTAGGAGGAATCTTGTGCTTGCTTGACCTGACAATGGAGAAACGTAGAAGACAAAGTAAAGGAGTAGCAGCTGAACTCAGTAGGTCAGTGGTTTAATAAAGAGAAAAAAGAGAACTTGCTCTGCTTATCCTGAGCAAGGCCTCTGAGCTTTACCTTGTCGAGGTCACCCCAGTGTGTTGAGCATCCCATTGAAACGAATAATCCCTATTCATCAGCCCCACCTGTATGCCAGGCCTACGTGCATGCTTAAAATGCTTTATCTGCATGCTATCATTTAATTCTCACAATAACCCCACAAGGTTGGTACTTTCATTTCTTCTGTATCACCACTGAGGGAGCTAAGGCTCAGGAAGTTCAATGAATTGCTCAGGTCACACAGCTAGAAAGAGCAGACATTCAAACCCCAAACAAGGACCACATGTTGTTCTTCTCTGTATCCCGGCCACTACGGCGGAATGTCATGAACATCGCTGAGCTGGAAGGACACACCCAGCCTGGATCCAGCCCACACCACCAAGAACCCAGGGGAGTTTGCCGTTCCCAGCTGCTGGCTCATGACAATAAACAGGGGAGGGAGGGCAGTCCTCTCCTCTGTCCAGAGAGTAAGTAGACCTGTACCGAGTGGTCCTCGGACACTTTGTGGAGCAAAAAGACAGTCTCCCAGTGTGGGGCCAGTTTCCACACATGTATCCTCAGGGAGTGGCACTCCCGAAGGCCATGGCAGAAGCTGTGACATTCTCAAGCAAGAAATGAGAATGCCTGTACAAAGAGACTTAACACCCTCCACTGAAGGGTTGGTGATAACCAAGCCCTACAGGCAACTGAGCTAATAAGAGATGGACAACTCTGGCCGCCACCACTTACTGGCCACACAGAAAGGACCCTGAGTAGTCACGGGAGACACAGCTGTAGAAGCCCCCAGCCTAGCAAGTGCTCAACAGATGCCCGAAGAAGGAGCAAACAAGACCTTGGACCCAGATGAATCTGCCTCAAAATGTTGTACGAGGTTAATTATTAAAATTCTTTTGGCCTACACCAGGCATTTGGGACCAGGTTTCTACAGGAGATTGGGCCTGTAAATGCTCCTTTCTTTTTTAATTTTTAAAGATTTTTATTTATTTATTTTTAGAAAGAGGGGAAGGGAGGGAGAAAAAGAGAAACATGAGTGTGTAGTTGTCTCTTGCACGCCCCCTACTGGGGATCTGGCCCACAACCCAGGCATGTGCCCTGACTGGGAATTGAACCAGTGACCCCTAAGTTCACAGGCCAGCACTGAGTCCACTGAGTGACACCAGCCAGGGCTGATCTGTTCTTTCATTTAGGCCATATTTCTTTGTCTCAGTACCCCTGTTATGTTAAAAGGGACGGAGCCTTGGGTGTTCACCATGGCAGGGCAACTCACTTCACCGTGTTGTGGCGCTGTATGTGGGGAAGGAGTCTGAGAGAATAATGCCACTTGCTCGGCTCTCGCCCACTTTCAGTCACTTCCCCCACCATCCACAAGCAAATTGGGCCCTTCTGGTACTGATTCCTGGGTGGCTGGGTTTGTGAACATTCTAGAACACCATGGGTCCTTCCAACGGACTCTCCTATGAGACAGGGAGTTTCTTCCACTGCCACAACCCCCACGGGTGTTTGCAGTCAGAGGTTTTGAGGCTTTATTTCCCCAGGCTGGGACCCTGGGTTGCGTGTCTGTCTCACTCCCCAGTTGTTCCTCCCAGTTTATCCGCATGCAAATGTGGGACCACCCAGTCTGCCAGCCACCGCCTTGCTGTGCATCTTCTCCACCCCCTACCAGTCTGGATGAATGTTTCTTCTTTAACTCCTTGGTTGTCGGGCTTCCATACAGTTCGATTTTCTGTCAGTTCTGATTGTTCTTTGTTTTTAAATGGGTTGTTGTCCTTCTTCTGGTTGTATGAGAAAGCAAAGCCTATCTACCTACAGCTCCATCTTGGCCAGAAGTCTGGGCCACTTGTTTTAAAAATACAGATTCCTGGACCTCCCTCACAAGTCACTAACTCAGAGTTACCAGAGGCCTGGGAATGTGCATTTTTCATAAGGACCACAGGTCCTTTTAAGAGCAGGCAAGTCTGGTCTCTTGCGTTGCCCTTTCTGACACAAGAGACACAGCAGTATGACCATTTCGAAAGCCATTTCCAGGCTCAAATAAATGTTCAGTGGTTTGGGGCTTTTTAAAAAGTAAAATAAAATACAATGGGAAAATCATCTTTCAGAGAATAGAGGTTACATTTAAATGGACCACTTAGCAATTATTTTCAAAAGCCAGATGATTTTGAATAGAGCCACCAGCACAGCAGAAGCTAAAGGCTCGCTCTCTTGCATCAAACGTGCTAATAACTGAGCTAATAGAGAAGGCTTGTTTGGAATGCAAATAAACGTAAAAGAATAAACTCACTTGAGACCCGGCTATAGTTTTAGAGATTGTGCTCTCTAAGGAACTTTGGACCTGAAATTAGGAAAAGTGTCTCCTCTAAGTACATAACTAGGAAAGGTCTTGATCCCAGCCCCGCTTGCAAAAGGCTGCATTCTCCAGGCCCAGACAGAGGGCAGACATTAAATTCCACTCTTCATTTCTACTAACTGGCCTGCAAGAGGCTGGCTGAGAACGTGGGCTTTGGAAACAGAATAACTTCAATGGGTTCAAGTCCTGCTTCCATGACTACATCCTTGGGTTAGTCATTTATACTGTCTGGGTCTTGACTGTAAAAATAGGGAAATGATGAAAGCTCATTCTTAGCATCTCTGTGAGTATAAAATGAGGAAAGGTAGTGCAGCTTCGGCACATGGTCAATACTCTGTAAGTATTAGCTAGTTTCATCACTATTTTTATTGTGAATCATTAATGTTACTCCGCTTTTTAATTAGCACTGGCCTTGCCTGGTCACTCACTGCAAAAATATTTTCTATTTCCAATTTCCAAATTTGCTTGCTGTATATCTGACATCTGAATTTTTACCTAGACAGGTAGCATCACCCACTTCAACATCACAGCTTTTTAAAAACCTGTTTCCAGGCAATAAATTGTTCTTCGTTGCCCCATGATAAGTGCTCCTTAGAAGAAATGGCCTGTTTTTTTCCCGTATTTAAACTATGCTAAATAGTCAGATCTTATACATATACGTGTATTTCTTATTTCCTGCAATGGAATTCCCTCATTCACCATTCAGCCAAGTCTTACTTTTTCTTTAAAATCTCCCACATGAGGTCTTTCTTCCTAGTGGACCTAACCTATGATGGGGTTGCACTTGACTGATGACCTTGAGTCAGCAGTCATGCATTCATTCATTCATTCATTTACTTATTCAACAAAGGTTTACCAATTACCTACCATCTATGAGACACTAACATTGCTTTTGTCTGTATCTTTCATCGGGCACTTTCTTGTGATTTTCTTATTATTATTTTTCCTTCTCTACACTAAATTGTAACTCCCTCACATCAGAGACCATCCTGAATTGTTCCCTAAATCCCTAGTGCCCAGCAAGTGCTTCCCAAGGAGCAGACTTGTAGGAAAACGTTTCACGTGGGCCTGTTGTGGATCCTTAACCATGTGGGACACTTTCTTTCCAGGCAGAGAACCAGCTTGCTTGGGCTTGCTGATGAGTTTTATGACCTTAAGCAAGTCACTTTGTCTCTGAGAGCCCCTCAAGCCTTAAGACTTGATGCAACTTAAACCCACGTTCTTTTTTTTTTTTTTTTAAACCCACGTTCTTTTAAGGCTTAGGTACTTCATCCTGGAAGTAACCGTGGAGTCTCCATTGAGGAGGCTTCTCTCTGGGTCTCCCAGCGTAGAAGAAACCCAAGGGACAGATAGACTGGTGTATACTCAAAGGCTGGTCTACGCATTTTCCTAGTGAAGTCACATGTTCTGTTTGGTTTTATTATGAAACTCAAAAACATCCTACTGATAATCTTAGCCACCTCCTACTTCACTCTTTATTATCTCCTTCTTCCCCAGGAAAATACAAATAAAAACATATTAAGACCAAGTTGACTCCAATCAGCTCCACTTCCAGCATTCCCTAAAGAACAGTGAACTCAGTAGTTGGTCAGCTACCAAAGACAAGAAAATTCCAAAAGTAAAAAAACCATTATCTATCCTGAAACAGACTAAAAATGTCCTGCCTGTCTAGTTTGTTATACTTTACATCCAGATGATTTGACATCATGGAGACCCAAGTTTTCTCTCTGTTTATATCACCCACCCTCAAAGGCAATTCATAGAAAATAAAATTAAAAATTTGTAAAGCAATTCATGATTCTTGAGTGTTGGGAACTTCAGGAAGACATACTTGTTACCTAGATTTGGCATCATAAATTCTATCTGAGTCAGACATTTAAATTCTTCATCAACTTTCGCATTTCCTCCTTCACTATAGATATTTTCCCCTGATATTTTAAGTTGGTGAGTCAATTATTGTAGAAGTTGCCTGCATTGCATAGCCTAGTTGGACTCTCTTTGGCACCTCTGGTCTTCATGCTGCTCTGGAAGGGCGCCCTTGTATGCATGGCCCTGTCACTGGACACCACTGGTCTCGAGGCAGAGAGAACAGGGGTGTGGGCGGATTTCTACAAAGTCATCACCAGGACTAGAGAAGCAAAGTACAGCTTGTGCTCGAGGTGAGCGAAAACCACACTTTACTTTCTAAATTATTGCTGGGATGTTCTCAGACAACCGATGATGCATTTGATTCCCACCCTAAGCTGCCCAACAGGCAACGATGAGAAAGTCTGGCAATTAGCTTGGGTACACAAGATGCAAGGAGGTCAGAGGCAGTTTATAGCTCTTCAATTTGCAGGCTGTTTTCATGCTCAAGAAACATGAGCTTTCATTTCTATTTCTATTCAAGCAAATTAAGCCACAAAGTCCAATTCCTGCCGCTAGAGCCACCGTGTTGTTTCATAACTTCTTTCTGCTTCTCTTGGTTTAAAGTCTTGGTGGGGTGTGGGATTGTGAAGTGGACCGGAAGACATACTGCATCCCTGATAGAAATGACCTTGCAGAGAACATGAAATGGACTCTTGGTTATCTTTCTAAGGCCTAAATGAACTCTTGATGCTGGAAGTAGAATAACTATCCTTACTGCTCTATCCCAATTAGTGTACTCTTATCTTGCCTGGTAGTAAAATTTGTAATGTGATATTTATATTTTTTTTCTTGAGTTTATTGGAGTGACATTGGTTAACAAAACCATACAGGTTTCAAGTGCACGGCTCAACAAAACATCATCTGCACACTCCATTGTGCCCCCACCACCCCAAGCGAAGTCTCTCTCCTTTCCCACTTACCCCTCCATGGCCCTCTTCTACTTCCTCCCACTTTCTTCACCCAGTCCTCCAACCCCTTTCCCTTCTGACAGCAGTCGAGTCAATTCTACATATCTACGGTTCTGTTTCTATTTTGTTACATTATTTTGTTCATTAGATCTGGAAAAAGCCCAGGTGCCATAAGTAGAAGAGTGGATGAAAAGGTGTGGAACATTTACACAATGGAATACTAGTCGGCCATGAAAACAAGGAAACTTTACCATTAGCTACAGCGCATTGTGTGATTTTAAAGCCACAAACTAGATCCAAAGCCTGTCCCTAAATTTAATGGCTGGGCTCCATTAAGCAAAAATGGTAGGGAAAAAAATTGTTAAGATTTTTGTTATTTATTTAGAGAGAGGGGAAGATAGGGAGACAGGGAGGGAGAGAAACATCAACGTGCAAGAGAAACATTGATGGGTTGCCTCTTGCACACGCCCCAGCTGGGGACCAGGCCCACAACCCAGGCATGTGCCCTGACCGGGTATTGAACTGGCGACCTTTGGCCTTGCGGGAAGATACCCAACCAACTGAGCCACATTGGCCAGGGCATAAAAAACAATTAATCAATTAAAAAAATAACTATCCTACAGTTAGAGTCTGGTCTTTTAATCAATTCTCTCTGGTTGGGAACAATGCTGGGTAAACTGGCTTTTTGGTACCATTTGGCAAATTCATTCTTCCAGAACACAGAGAGACTCCTGCACCAAAAATTAGTTCATTTGTTTGGTAAAAGAAAGCATTCAGGACTCATAAAATCAAAGTCATTTAAGCCCAGTTGGCTCAGGGAGTGAAAACATGATAGGTTATAAGAAATATTAATTCATTTCTCTACTGCTTTTCAATAACATCCTCCTCTTTCCCTTCCCTTTCCTCCCACAATTCCCTCCCCGCTCCTTTAATTTGCCATTTCCATGCACAAAGCATCCAGGGTCCCTTAGAACAGAGTGCCTACCTTTATTCCTTAATTTATCAAAACAAAATGGGTGGCATACAATGAGTGTAGCTGAAAGAAAGAAGCCATTTTAGTCCAAATAAGAGTAATTCATGACTCTTCAGAATCATCCAGGGTTCAGTATTGCTTTTTGGGCCCCTCCTTCTGAGAAGCAAATAAATTCCAAACAGGGAAATGAAATCAAATCAGTCTTCTCTGGGAGAAAAGAGACAGTTATATTTCCCAGTGAGAAAGTGCTAATATTGGGGGAGTGGGGCAGTGGGGGGGGGGGGGGGGAGTGGAAATACAAACAACTGTAATTGAACAACAATAAAGTAATTTAAAAAAAAAAGAAAGTGCTGCCCAGCTGGTGTAGCTCAGTGGATTGAGCACGGGCTGGGAACCAGAAGGTCCCGGTTCGATTCCCAGTTGGGGCACATGCCTAGGTTTCGGGCCAGGTCCCCAGTGAGGGCCGTGTGAGAGGCAACCATACATTGCTCTTTCTCTCTCCCTTCTCCTCTCTCTAAAATAAATAAATAAAATCTTTTTTTTTAAAAAAGTGATAATGTTTAACATATGTATATAATATGTCTGGGAAAAGTTCAGCCATTGTTAATATAACAAGGACAGTTTGCACGACATCTATATAACCTGGCAGTCAAGGAGAGTGGACTGAAATGTGCATGTGTGAGCAATGATGACTTCACTGTACTGGTCAGTGGGGGCAGTGGACACTGTTAAGTGAGCATGTGTACTGTGTGGCCGTCACATTCTATTGACTGAGCAAGCAGAGCAACAAATCTGCATCATAGTTTGCATCAAGCTTAAACATTCCTCCATGGAAACTATTCAGATGATTCGGAAGGCCTCAGCTATGGGCAACTGGTGATTGACAGCTTCATCACGACAATGCTCCTGCTGTCTCATGAAGAGTTATTTGGTGAAACATCAAATCACCCAGGTGACTCAGCCCCCTTAATGCCCAGATTTGGTGTCCTGCGACTTCTGGCTTTTCCCAAAACTAAGATCACCTTTGAGATTCAAGAAAATACAAGAGGGCAGCTGATGGTGATTTGGAGAACTGTGTGAGGTCCCAAGATGCCTACTTTGAAGGGGACTGAGGTGTCGTTGTCCTATGTACATTGTTTCTTGTATCTTGTACCTTCTTCAATAAATGTCTCTATTTTTCATCTGGCATGGCTGGATACTTTATGGACAGACCTCATATGTATGGAGAGAGATATGGATAGGTAGATCTAGATAAATAGAGCTAGATATATATAGAAAAATCAATACATAGATCAAGCTATCTATGTATCTAGATCAGCAATTTTCAACTGGTGTGCAGCAAGAATTTTTAAAAACACATAATACCTGACTATTTAGTGAGGGGCACTGACCTCTTTTCCCTCAGATTGAAATAAATAATCACAACATCTAACACAACAATAGCTGTCCAGTGTGGATGAATCAAAATTATACCTATTTCTGACAGGAAAAAAAATATATTTTGTCATATGCCTCAGAATTTTAGTAGTTCATGTGTTCCCTGAGATGAAAAGGGTTGAAAATCACTGATCTAGATTGACCTAGATATATACATACAAGGGGGAACCCCCCTAAAAAATAGAATTACCTTCTGGAGGGCAGGACCCTTGTAGTACAGGTTTCCCCCACTAGATGAGTGTTCCAGGAACCCATCGGTATCAGTGCACCAGCTGGTGTTGTTGTGAGAGGCTGTGTTCAGCTTCAGTTAAATTTTTTTAAGACTCTTTCAGTGTGTTTGACCATTTCATGTTGGGTGATTTATGAATGCACCTGCCCACATTGCACTGAGTGTTCAACAGTTTTTTTACCAAAAATGGCATGATCCCCATGCCCTACCCTCCCTATACACCCAATCTCACCCCCAAGCAACTTTTTTTTGTTTCCCCTGATGAAAAAAGTACTCAAAGGGAAAAGTTTTACCAATGTGGAAGAGGTGAAACAAAAAATGGCAGAAGCACTAAAAGGCATCAAAACCTACAAGTTCAAAAACTGTTTTGAGCGGTGGAAAAAAACATCTAGATGGGTGTATTGCATCAAATGGAGAGTACTTTGAAGGTGACTGAAGTTTAAACATGTAAGAATAAATACACCATTTTTTATACATAAACTCTGGGTTTGGGGAGGGGGTCCTCCCTTGCATAGGTACAGATATAGGTATTACATCATTGCCAGGACATCAGTAGAAAATGGAAAAACAGTACTGTAGGTCTGTACACAAAAAGAGGGAATATCTAAAGCCAAACCTAAATAACACTGAGCTGCTTCCCAGAGGCTTTCATGGAAAATATTTTTCTTCTCAAATGTTATCAGAAGGAAAAAATCTGACAGCCACGCAAGAAAGATCACAGTAGGTAACGGCAATCCAATTCAGCAGCGACAGGCTTTTGTTATCCTCACTGCACTGTTTTGGCAGATCCTGTTTTGGAGAAAGCAGCTCCAAGAGTTATGAAGAACACCTATTACAAATGGTTCTTTTCCTCCTTTGTCTTTCTAGAAAGAAATAAGTTCAAAAGCAAACTGACTTCCCCATCATAACCTGAGATTTCTCATGTTCCATTTACAGAGGAACAATACCACAGAGTGGCCCAGGGCATGACCTCCGTGGTCAGATAACTGGACTCCATCCACTTCTTCTGCTTCCCATAGTAGGGCCAAAGCCTCAGTTTCCTCTTTGGGTAAATTAAGCTGTTATCTATTTCACAGTATTATTATGCGATGTATTTAAGATTAATGTCTGGAAAGAATGTAGCCCAGTGTCTGGTGTATAGTAAACGCCCAATAATACTAGCAATAATTACTGTTATTTTTATTAATACATTGATTATAAGATGGATGGTTAAGATTCTACAAATCTTGATATTGTCATGAAAATCATGAAATTGGTGAACAAGATCATGTGTCTTAGAATTTCCAGGACAATCTTAATTTCCAATATATTATCCCATGATTATACAACTAAAGTACTGTTTTGGTAACTAGGTTACTCATGGATAGATATTGCAGGTTTTTTGCAATGAAAGATGAAAGGAAGGAGAAATTAAGAGAACACAGGGTCTAATGGACATGGTGGTTCCCAAACTGGGGTTCCTGAATCCCGTGGATATTTGACAGCGGTCTTTTTGTGTACCCCAGAGCCTCAATAGACATCTTATCCACTATACAACCACAAAGATGCTAAAATATCAGCAGCATATTAGACAAGTATACTGAATGCTTTAATGGAAAGCAAATGAGAAATGCGTTTATAAATATATAGCTTACCAATGAGATGACCATTTAGTGATAGAAAACTTAGAAACCATGTTTTCAGATGGAGTTCCTCTCTAGCTTCAGGGGATTGAACACCAATGCTAGGCAGGCAGTGACCTAGGAAAGTTCCAGTGTATCGGAAACTTGCCATTGGAGTTTTTAGTCCAAAGAAAAAAGAAAATGCCCTCCCCAAGCTACTCTTATGTCAAATCATCAATTGTCTTCATTTCAAACCATAAATAAATGTGAAGTGATACTTTTGAAGAAATAGTTCAATAAAATCACATTTTAACAGTAAATAGGAAATGTAAAAATATATATTTTAACAGAAGGCACTGGCCTTTGTGTAAAATTAAATAGATAACACAACTTCTTGAATGGGATGGTGGTTCTAACAGTTACCTTCTCCGTGAGCCCCGGGTTCTCCTCCCGTGCTTCTATCCTTACTCCTCTCTGTGATCAGACCACACCCCTTCGTTGTTTGGGTTCGGGAGCACCCTGTGGCTCTGGACTAGAGTCCGCCTCTGCGGGGCACAACCAGCTAGCGATGGGGTGGGCGTTCCATCTCCATCTCATTTGTGCCTGCCCGCTGTGTCCAGCAGAGCTTCAACACAAGACCTGGAAGTAGGAGACCACAGGTCCCCCCTAAATACACCAGCTTGGAAGTTGACCATCATTATCAACTCTGAACTGGAGAGCACAACAAGCTGGAGCACAGGAAAATTTGAGGTGTGAAATTTAAAAATCAGAATGTCTACATCCCAAGTCAATGATTTAAGAGCTGACTATGGCATTCAACACAAGTGCAAACAAAAGAAATTCCATCCACTGAGATGCCCAGATCTTTCTACAGCCTAGGTGGGTTCATGGGCCCGAGGCCCGGGGCTGCTCACCCCAGGAGAGAAGAACCGGGCGGGATGCCAAGGAGGAGGGGAGTGGTGCCCCCCTTCCAGTGTCTGCCATCTGCTATGTGTCCTCCTTATTTTATTTAAAAGTATATCTGGGAATGCTCTGAACACATTCCTATATTTTCTTCCTAAATGAGACTAACTATGTCTCGGCTAGAAAATGTTGTATTGTTACTATCGGAATAAAAAAATAAGATCACAATTAATAGTGAAAATCACAGGATGTGCTTCCTTACATAGTAAACAGTGTTTTTCTCGCCACCTTCAAAGCATCCCACTGAGACATCCCCAGCCGTCACTGGGACACCAGACTGCACTGTCTTTAGGAAGATGAGACCCGCCCTCCCAGGGCAGGGCTGGTGCTTTGAGTGCTGTTTTTCCAGATTTATTTCCCCTTGTGACCAAAGATTATATTGATCAGCTGCCTCTCTTTTTTATTTTTCCTTTCTTTATGCTTTACTAAATGAATAATCATGCTAGAAGATGTCATTTATAAAGCACTTATTCAATTCCAGGAAGAGCAATAGGTCCATTTCATTTAACTTTGTCAACAACCAGAAGAAGAGCAGTCAAAGGCTCAGACAAGGTGTGTAACACACCTCAGCTCACAATCCTAGGAGCCGCCAGAGCTGGAATTTGAACCCATGTCTCTTTATTCTTACCACCTCAGTAGGCACACCAGCCAAGAGGCAGACTGGCAGGCCCAGGTACAGTGTATTGCAGGGACTGGTGTGAGGATGCTCCCGGTATTTCCTGCCTAGTCATGGCGGGTTATGAGCCCACACTGCTGTATTTTTCTCTGCCTCCCCCCTTCCCCCCAGCCTAGCCTGCCTTCATGGACCCAGACCTGGCTTTGACTTGGTGAACTGACTCCAGTCTCTTGGCTTCTGACCACAGTTCCTATTTTTGGTCTGCTTTATTCCAAATCCTCACCTCTCATATCTGAGTTTAATCAACCCTTCCACAGTAATTTTTTCAGTCAGTCAGGAACCCCCTCTCACAGACTGCATGCCAGAAATGATCATCGTGCAGGAGCTAATGAAGTTCTTCTATTAAAGGGGACTCTGTGTGTGTGTGTGTGTGTGTGTGTGTGTGTGTGTGTGTGTGTTTGTGTGTGTGTTAGACAAACATACAAACACAGTATTTTTTTTTTAAGTAGCTAATACTAAGATGATGAGCCTCTCTCTGTCTGGCCTGAGACAACACCTACTAGGAATCCTTTTGCTTCCTTCAGAAAACTCTTCACAGCACCGCATGTCGGGGGAAAGGGCCTTTGCAAGATCAAACGGACTGACACAACCCACTGTTCTTGCCGTTTTTCCCAGGCCTAGCTTGCCACCTACTGGCAAGAAGCAGGAGCTACAGCCCAGGAGGAAGGACCCAGAAAAAGAATGAAAGGACGTGAACAGGACCGCTGCCCTCCGCCAAGTATTAGCATCCTTAGATCTCCCAAGGCCCAGATCTGCCGGAAAGGCCTGGAGAAAAGGCACTTCTCACTCCTAAGTTGCTGTCGACATCTGTGTCTCCCTAAAGAAAGAGTATAAACAAGTTAATGGTCTTTGTGACCTTCACTGGCATAAAATTTCCTTCCATTAAGAAACTGCACAAAAAGGAAAAGCATCAGAGATAGGGGGGGAATTTAAACTGCCCAGAGAAAGCTCCAGAAGACTGCTCAGGAAGAGTTTCACAATCAGTCTGTCAGGAGACGTCATCAAGAATGTGTTAACCCACAGCAGTGGGGCCCGCATACAAAGCGCAGGAGAAAGCTCACAGCTCTTCCCGGGAACTTGAACTTGTGAGCCCCAACTTGAAGGAGCACCAATAATGGCAGAGCCCAAAACTAAACCCTACCCTACTGTTAACACTTACACTGATCTTCAAATGGAAAGATTCTGTAAAAAAATAATATCCTTACCAAACTCATATAAAATGATAAATTTCTAAATGTATTAAATATATCAAAGCATATCGTGCAAATTTGATTTCAAGATCTTCTTTTTCCAAACACACATTCTTATAATATCATAAATATCTCATTAACAGCAAGCCCTTTCAAAACTTTCTTTTTTCAAGCTTTAATTTTGTACCCCAATTTTCTCCACATCCTAAGGGGCGGGGTGGGGAATGAGAATAAGGAAGACCTATCTACAGGTCCTTCTCATTAACCTCCGCTCTCACTTGTCAGAAATTGGCCTAATGAGCTTTAAATAAATTTTAAATGTCAAGGTCTTTGCTCTATTTAAAGTGCATGTGAATTTCAGGTTAATCATGACAGACTGACCACACGGATTCATTTCCTTTTCCTCTAACATTCCACTGAAATGACAATGACAAAATAAAAAAGCTATTACGCACCAGGACAAAGGGAATGAGAGAGGAGACAAGAGCAGGCAGGGACATCAGCACATCAGCGGAAGGCTCAGAGCGGCGGCTTCACAGACCAATGGCACTGCCCCCTAACGGCGCCCAGAGAGCGGCGCTACTGACAAGCGCAGAACTCAGTCCGCCCACCCACTGAGGGCGCTGTGGCTCTGGAGGCACCGGGAATCGAAGGCAGAGGAAAGCACGGGGGTAGAGGAAAAGGACTTGGTTGAGAGTCTACACCTAGTTGGAAGCTAGGAGCCCTCCCCAACACCATTCCCACAGAGCGGGTGACTCCCTTCCTCACCCAACGCTGTGTTCCTGGCTCCACCGCCACTGCAGATGGAGGATCATTCTCTGTAAGTCAGGCCTGAGAGGCTCAAAATTCTGAGATGCAAAGCATAGCAATGGGTCCCAAAGCTATGGCATGGGGCCCCCCAAAAAACAGGTTAAACAAGACTTGAGAGTGAGTTCAGCCCCCCTCGTCCCCCTGCACCCTGAATGACAGCAACCAGGTTTTACATGTCACTGTGGACTCACAGTGTGACCACTTGCTATTCACTTAACCAAAGTTACTGATTTAACCAAAAAACTGTGGAATAACTATAGCGAGGATTGGGAGAGTGAAGGTAGTGAAGAGAAAAGAGTTTGAGCCTAAACTGCTATCACAGAAGTCTATAGATCATGCATAATTAATACTTAAAATAGCAGTTAAAACTTAACAGTTGTAAGTGTGCAGGTAAGCATCAAAAGGAACCATTAAATGAATAAAAAGTAATTGCCTCTAGGGTGAGTCAAAGAAATGGGGAGGAGTGGGGAACTGGTCTTTTTCTTTATAAGACTTGTACTATATTATTTTCAAATTATATACATGAGTGACTTTGATAAATATTTTTAAAATTAAAATAGCTAAGGAGTTTCACTCTGGGGAGATGGAAGAGCTCTGGAGATGAGTGGTAGACATGGTTGCATTACAGCGTGAATGTACTTAATGCCACTGAACTCTCCACCTAAAAATGGTTGAAAAGGAAAATTTATGTTATGTATGTTTATCAAAATAAGTAAATTTTTAATTAAAATAGCATTTGAAAATTAAAGCAGGGATGACTGAATAGTCAGCATTAGTTGCCATCTACATTACGTGGCGAGGAAAATGGTTTTTCTTATAAGAATAATCTCAGACTTTAGTGTCAAGCTAAGTTGGTCCAGGGCATTTGTTAACTACACTCAAAAAGTTAGCAAAGGAGCGCTGACTGGTGTGGCTCAGTGGCTTGGGCATCGCCTTGCAAAGCTAAAGGTCACTAGTTTGATTCCCAGTCAGGGCACACGTCTAGGTTGCAGGTTTGGTCCCTGGTTGGGGAGTGTAGGAGAGGCAACCAATCCATGTTTCTACCTCATGTCAATGTTTCTCTCCATGTCTTTCTCCTCCCTTCCCCTCTCTCTAAAAATAAATAAATAAAATATTTCTTAAGTTATCAAATTATATGATAGGCACAAAACTAACGATGGTGAGAGCAATAAAATATGAATTTAGACCTCAAAGACTAGACTTGAATGAAAAGAGGAACGACAGCAACAATTTAGACGTAAGACTAACACGTACTATGTGTAAACACAAAGACCATGCCTTGTATCTACCACTCCATGAGTGCTCATCAGTGCTAAAAACACCTCACAAGAAACAGGTCATTGCTATGGCATTGGTGATAACAGAGTTCTGTAAAACTTAATTCTACCCAAAGGAACCAGAGAAGATGTTCCAATGGACGTGCATTTTAGTTTTTTGTTTGTTTCTTTTGCTTTGTTTTAAGTTTCTGCAAAAACTTTAATCTCTGTGGAGAGGAAGTTCAAAATTTTTTTAAATTTATTTTTCGGTTACAGTTGGCATACAATATTCTATCAGTTTCAGGTGTCCAGCATCATGATTAGACACTTACATACCTTATGAAGTGATCGCCCCCGTAAGTCTAGTACCCACCTGGAGCCATACATAGTTATTACAATATTATTGACAACAATCCCTATGCTGTACTTTACAGTCATAAAAAGAATGAAATCTTCCATTTGCAACAACATGAATGAGCCCAGACAGCATTATGTTAAGTGAAGTAAATCAGATAAAGAAAGACAAATACCATATGATTTCAGTTTTACATAGGCGATGCCTTTTGATTTTTTTGTTTGTTTTTGTTGTGTTGTTTTTGTTTTATTTTATTGTATTTTTCCATTACCATTTAGTCCTCTTATCCCCTGCTCCCCGCAGCAGTCACCACCCTGTTGTCCATGTCCATGAGTCCTTTTTCCTTTTTGCTCAAACCCTCCACCCCCTCACCAACCCCGTTATCTGTCTTCTGCTCTCAATCTATGAGTCTGTCTCTATTTTGCTTGTTAATTCAGTTTGTTCATTAGATTCCACATATGAGTGAGATCATTGAAAGAGGTTTAAAGAGCATTCCAAGCGGAACCAATGACGTCCCCTGGGGTCCAGGCAGTCCAGCACGTCACACCCCCGCAGCTGGTGAGGCTGCCATTGGAAGCTGCAGCTGCTTTACCAGAAAGGCTTTGAAATGAAGTCCACAACAAACGATTCTATAGGGCAATGCGATGCTCTCTCTGACAACGTTCACCCTGAAAAGAGAGACTGATGGTTTGAGGGGGAGGGTGTGGGTGTGGAGAGGGCGCAGGCTGATTAGCGCCCTCGTATTTGCTGATTCTCTTGGTCCTGCCACCCTCGCCTTTCCCTTGCATAAACAAACCTGAAAAGTCTCGCCTGAGAAAACTGGGCAGACTTTCCAACCACCCAGCAGAAGCAAACAAGACAATTCATAAAGAGCCTCAGGAGCTTAGAGGAGAGGTACATGCCTGGCATTGCCCTCTTTCTTCTGCTAGCTTCATTGCTCATCTTTTATTCATGCTTCCCCCTACAGTGAGGCAAGCCTTTGATTTTCATTTGGATGTACCTCCATGTCCCACACACCAAAAACACGCTTTCTAGTGAAACGCTAGATCTAATACGTCACCGTTAACACCAAACAACGAGCTAGATCTCCTTCCAATGGAACATCATGTGCACAGAGGAGGACTTGCCTCCCGGTCACCCGATCGGGGCCTGACCTGAGACACTCTCACCATCTCAGGTTTTCCTGGGGATTTTTGAGAATTTAGTTTAGTTTAGTTTCTCTACAGTGGGGATCCCATGAACACCTTGGCTCTGTTACATTTCCACTATAGTGTTACTTGCGCCCTTTTTAGATCCCCGTGGAACTGCAAGCCCCTTTTGAGAAGAGACTATTTTGTTCCAGGTTGAAAAAGCAGTAGTAATTGATAGAAATAGAGAAATAAATGTATTGATAGAAATAAAGCAGATGTAACAGAGGTCCTGGGACAATGACCTCAGCCCACTGTGGAGGGCCCTGCAGGTGGTTTTTACTCCCGCCGCTGGCTCTGGCATCTTTTTGCCTGGGGGCATCTGGCAATGGGAGCGTGTCAGCCTACATGTGCAGAGAGGCCAAGGTACGAGGAGTTAATGTCCCAGCGAGGGAGGACAGCTGGTGGGTAAACAGCCTAGCTTTCTGACCCTCAGTGGGACAATCCAGAGCTGAGCTCCAAATAATTTCTCATGTGGTCCCCAGCAGCAGGGTCTAGCAGCGTATTAGAAGCTGCTTTCAAATCAAGATTTTCTTAGGAGTTCATGTATTTCTCAAATTCAGGAGCTGTGTATGGTCAGATCCATGAAGTCCTGAGATCAGATAGGTACAACATACCTACACAATAGAAATGCTACAGGTAGGATCGGGCCGAGCAGGTCTGGAAGACACAACAAAGGTACACAAAAATATGACCCAGACCCTAAATTGCCAAACTCTTGCCCCTCACTTAGTTCTTCTGTGGCCGCGTGAGGGATTCTCTAAAACCAGCTGATGGGGAAGGAGGGAAAAAAACATGCCTGGTTCATGGATGGACCATGAAAATGGACTGCTACCGCACATACTACAGTGCAGCTCTGGTAATCCTCCCAGGGAGGGCTTCAGGAAGGATGTAGTCATTAACTTTGTGTGGGAGAAGTGGTCAGAGGTAAGAATTTTCAAGAATTTCTAGACAGTGGCAACTGGCTTCGTAGGTTGGTCCGGGGCCTGGAAGGAGCTGGAGAACAATATTGAAGATGGAGACAGACAGGTTCAGAGAAGGATGGAACCACGGGAATGGGTACAAAATATGGATCTTTGTGATTCAGGTCAGTGCCTACCAGACCACGCACCGCGAGCAGCTGTACAGAAAGGCTGATCCCACACCCCATGGAGGCCAGTGAGCCGCTGTCCTCAGGCACACCAGCGTTTGCAAAACAGGTCCATGAATGGAGCAGTCACGACGGCAGGGATGCGGCCTATGCTTAGCCCTTCACTTGGGCACCTTCTTGTTAAGCCAAGTCTTGTTACTCCCGCTGCCAAATGTCAGCCATAGAAACTAATACTGAGCCCTTAAAGTGGCACGGTCCTCAAGGAGTCCAACAAGTCGCTTGGTAGCCAGATGATTTCATTGGGTCTCTTCTATCCTGACAATACAATAATTCCTTCTTACTGGAGTTGATTTTCATTCCAAGTATGGGGTTTGCCTTCTTTGCTTACAATGCATGCACCGACACCACTATTGGAGAGTTCCAGAATATCTGATTTACCAACATGGGATCCCCTATAACATCTCCTTGGACCAAGCACGGACCCACTTTACAACAATGCAAAGATGGACACATGGCCACAGGGTCCACGGGTCCTATCGTTTACCACTCCACTGAGAAAGCTCCAGCTGGAGACAATATTGGAATCTCCTCTTAAAGACACAGCTAAGGTGCCAACTTTGGAATAACACCCACAAAGTTGGGGTGTGGCCATTCAAGAAGAGGGATAAACATTGAATCAGTAACTATCATGTGGCAGCACCCCCAGTCATGAATACGTGTAAATACGAGTAGCCTCTCTCACCGTCACTTCCCGTGAGTCTCATGTGTATTTTTGGGCTTCCTGACCTTGTAACTTTCAGTTCTACAACACTAGAAGTTATGTCCCTGGGAGTGAAATACATATCCCAGGGGACACGATAAAGAGTTTCTAAAGTTACCACTGTGGCCTGATCTATAGAAGTTACCCTAGAGCAGGGGTAACCGTACATGGTGCTGATAGTGAGGAGGTGGCTGCTACGTAATGGGGGCAGGGAAAATATGTCTGAGAACTGAGGAGATTCACAGGGGTGTCTCTTCATATTCCCACAGCCTAATACACGAAAAGTAACCAGGGAGTCAGACTCAGCAGGCAAGAAGGTCTGGGTCATTGCATCAGGCGGGTGATCTGCAGCAGGAATGGGAGCCGACGACAAGGGGAATCCGGAAGGGGCAGCCTGGCGGGGAGAGGGTGAATACAGTCACTCCAGCCCGGGAACAGCTACAGCAGCGCCGCTCCAACTGTCCTGTTGCCAAGTCCTGGTGTTAGGGATAAGACTGCAAACCACCCTGAAGAAGAATCAGGGCCCAAGTACATTCCATGCGGGGCACAGGGGTGTGCCACATGAAGAATGCACTGCCTAATGTATACCATAGTGAATACAGACAACAATACTGGTCTATAATTATGTAATGTGATAAACATTGCTGTAATAGCAATCATATTACAATATATGAATGTATCAAAATAATACATTGTACACCTTAAATCTACATACTGTTATATGTCAAATATATTCGATAATAAAAGTGCACTGTGGAGGATGCATTTGCGCTCTCCCACACCCCCCTGACATACCCTAGAGGTCATCTGAAGACCTTCCTGCAAGGTCCACTGGCTTCCTGTGTCTCTGTGCCTCACGGCACCTCTGTAACCTGGGTGTGCACTTGGCTCTCCTGTGTGGGGCTGGCCAGAAACATCAGGGAGTGGCTCACAACCAGTGAGGGGGGTTGATGAAGAAGTTGATCGTGACCCCAGCACTCTAACTGCTTGGTGGGAAAATTCTGAGTTGTGTTTCACTCTGTTTCTTAGAGGGATCTCAATAAGATGGAGCCCGTTACCCCCAGAAAGTAGCCCAGTAGTAATGCAGCCTAAACCACTTTCTTCCTTTTCTGGTCTCACTTCCTCACCCCCTCCCAGTGCTTCCTGGGAACACTTCCCAAATCAATGTTTTACACTCAAATCCTTGACTGAGTTCTACTTTAGGGTAAACACAGGCTAAGACAAAAATAAAATGAAGGAAATTTTGATATATCCAACTTATAGAATAGTATGAGGCCAATGGAAATAAGGATATAGGAATGACGCATGCATTACAATGTTAACTGAGTTTTGTTTGTCTATTCTGATTACAACCACAAGCAAATGAAAGCAGATGCTCACGAAGGGAATGTATTAGGTTGACCACTGCTTTGCTGGGACTGAGGGAACAAGGTGTTTCAAGGAGGAAGAACAGTGTTCAAGCACTGAGAGTTCTAGTAGACAACGCTGACATTTCCCCACAGCCATTTTGACCTTGGGCCCAGTGCTACCCTCAAAGTTCTCAGCAATCACAAGTCACAAATGAGAGGCAAAACCACTCTCTCCCTGGGGAATGCCAGCCCCTTCCCCCAAAGCTGATCATTTGCTCACAGAGAAGGCTGGGAAAGCTCCACTGACACTGACACTGACGTTGACAGAAGAAAGGCCAGAGGGGAGAAGCCAGACTAACAATACACAGCCCGTCCCGTTTGAGAGAAACACCTGACTTACCACTGGGATATTCAATAGCAGTTCCCATTACCCAAGGCCCCCAGCAAGCCCGACCTACTAAAAAGAGTCTAACAGGGTTGAAGATGTGCAGGCCACAAGAATGACCTCATGGTGGCTCTGTCACTGAAAATTTTCTTGTTTTACTAAGAGAAAACAGATTAGTGTATGTCATAGATCATACCATAAATGAAAAAGATGAAAAGATTTACCACATAAAAGCATAAAATTTTGGAAAACAAAATATATTCTAAAAAGAACGTCAAAATCTGAATAAAAAACTTGATACAACACTTGTAATATATATGCCAAAGGGTTAATATCCTTAATAAAAACAGGAGACAGATGGTGAATGATCTTTATTCATAAGCTTCACCAGCATATTTGCCATGAAAGAGACTGTGAGCCCTCAGCAGACATTTGAAATTCTGTGCTGACTTAAGAGAAAAATTTTAATGCTTTAATGGTAGAAAGAAATCAGCATTTATCAATGGCAGTGGAATAGCTAGAAATTGTGAAGGATCCAGGAAATGCCTGGGCTTACCTGCCATGGTTTTACACCAAGCAAAATCAGGAACAGGAAGTGCTACCCTGGACCAAAGGGGCGTATTTAAATATAAGACAACATGTAAGACTGTGATCCAGTTTCCTAAAAGTCAGTCCTATGGGAAACACAAGTAACAGGGGAATCATTCAGTAATAGTTCTGTTTTTAATAAGCTAATATTTTGACAGGTCTTCAGATCTGTTTGTTTTGCAAGCTTGGAAATAATCACAAAATAAAATATAGTACAAGGTAGTTATTTTGAAAAAAATAAAAACAGCAAAACCCAAGAGTTCACAAAGAACAAAGGACATCTGTGCCTCGTGTTCCTCAGGGACGGCCAACCACACAGAAGCAGGTCACCAACACTGTTACTGGGGACCTGAGAAGGCTCCAGTGGCCCTCATTATCTTAACTTCCTCCACTGACATTCAACATTGGAACTGAATTCATGGCAACTTCAAAGGCCTTTGGTTTCTTATGCAAATAGCGACAAGGCGATTAATCTGAAGACATTTCCAATAATCACCTTTTGGGGAGGGTGTTTTTCAATTTAGCATCAGGCCTCAAGGGAAGAAGAGCTGAGACTGGAGAGAGAGGTGAGACCCCTCAGAGGGGAAGACCTGGGAGGGGCAAATACACATTTCTAACCATCCCAGTTGTGCCAGAAAGCATTCCTCCTGGGCACGCCTGCTCACAGGCACGTCCGACAAGCATGCAGCTAGGATGAAAACATCTCCAGAGTCCAGAGGAAGTCGACTGCTGGAATATGATTTGCTGGCTTGGATTAAGGCCTACCTGAGGAGGCCCAGCTGAGACGAAAAATGGACAGGCACAGAATGTCCCAACGGAGCCCCTCCCACCGGCCCTCTCGCCTTCGGTGCCCCTCCAGGGTCTCACAAACCCACCGCTTTAAAGAGGCTGCCCCCAGATGAATCACCTGCCCCTGAGGTGGGTTTCCAACTACGGCACAGCCAGTGCACACCCTTCTCTTCACTTGCCTACGGTGCTGGCTTTTAACAGTGAAAACAGTTGGCCACAAATGAGTGCGTACCTCAGGGAAAGCAAGAAAGCTTTTCTGAGAAACGAAAAAGAGAAACCTTGCAGAGCCTCCAGAGGCTGAACGCTTCAAAAGAATTGCTCTGCACTGCTTTGCACGGAGCCTTCTATGCAAGTGAGAATCTTCCTCACACTAACCGCCTCCCACCAGTCCAGGAATAGTCACCGCCTTCTGGGGATATCCCCACAGTCCAGACACCGAGCACACTCATTCTTTCCCACCTACCAGTGTCAGGCACTGTGAAAGGCAACCTAAACGCATTTAATCCTCAATTTACCTCTATTGTGGGTGTGGGTGTAATTGCCACTATTTCACAGAAGAAGGAACTGGTGCTTCTAGAGCTCGAACCGCTGCCCAAAGTCAGCAAAGGGGGCAGAGCCAAATGGTGAAGAAAAGAAAAGCGAATCGATGCTAAAGCTGGGACCTCCTCTTCTTTATCGCTCTACTCTTCAGTTCATGGATGTGAAAGAAAATGCACCTAAACTGGACTAAGGTCCGCAAAAATCAGTGTAATAGAGAAACTAAATTTACTTGTGAAATCCTTACTAAGAGAAAAAAGAGAGGTGAGAAGTGGCTTCTCCACGAATTCAGTATCATCTCCACATTCATTCATTCGACAAGTATTTATCAAGTTCCCACTCTGTGCTAAAGAATACTCTAGGTGCCAGGGATAGGCGGGATGGAGACAGACAAACCCCCGACACTCACAGAGTGTATATTTTAGTAAGGGAGAGAGAAAGTTAATACAGAAAGTATATCATGACAGATGGCAAGAATGGCTATGAGAAAAAAATAAGTGATGATAGGGAAAGGAAAAGGACGAGTGGTTTTGGAAAAGGTGGCCAGGGAAGCCCTCCTAGAAGACGATACTTGCAGGGGCCTGCCTGAGGTGAGCCTGATGCATCCACGCAGCTGGGGGAGGGCGTGTGACTAAGGAAGCACAAGGGCAACGCTGGATTTGTCCTGTTCTCGGAGCAGCCAGACTGGTGAGGCAGGAATGAGGTGAGCAAGGGGCAGTGTTATAGAGTGACATCTGGGGAGCATCTGTGAGCCAGGCCATGTGCCTGCCTGAGACCCCCAGAGCACATAGGAAAACGCAGTTTCTGCTCCAATACCTGAAACAGAACCTGAAATATGTGCCTTTCTACCAAGTTCCCAGGTGATAATGCTGCTGCTGGCCTGGGGATCACACTTTGAGAACCACTGATATGGAACCCTGCAGATCAAAAAACTCTGAATTATGTTCTACAGGTGAAAGGAAGCCCCTGCGAGGATGGGGGAGGGTCTGAGCAAAGGACAAAGGAAAACTACTAGAAGCAAGGATGGAAATAGGGAACCACTGGGGAGCAATGACAGCTCAGGCAGTAACAGTGATGCTCTTGAACTAGGGTGGCGGGGGGGGGGGTGGAGAGGAGTAAAAATGGTCAGATTCAGAATACATTTTGAGGTAGGACTGACAGCACTTGCCAATGGACTGGTGTGTGTGAGAGGCAAAAGGGGAGAGCCAACCCGGAGTCCCCGGCTTTAGACCAACCTCCTGGGTGAATGGTGGAGGCACTGACTAAAATGGGCAAAATGGGCTTACGATATATTAATTTTTGTGTGTGATGTTCATGAGGTATCCCAGCAGCGTAGTGAGAAGGGAAATACCTTCCCTGTCTCAAGCTCCGGGGGAGGTGCAGGCCAGAGGCGTGCCTGTGGGGGGGCGTCCTTTCATAGCCAGCATATGCACACAATGAAGGGGTTGGGCATGATCCCTACGCAGGGAGCACAGACAGCAGCAGCCCAGGTACTGCGCGCTGCGGCACACGGAGCAGATGGAGAAGGAATGGCCTGTTTTCTAAAAGGAGAAACTCAGGAGCATAGGAAGATGTGGAAACCAAGAGAAAACGTGTTTCCGTGAGAAGAGAGTGGCCCGACACTGATGAGAGAGTAAGAGGTGGACTGATAAGTGTCTGCCGGACTTGACAACCCGCTCGCTGGTAGTCAGTGGGAGTAGAAGGGACACGAGGTGTAAAATATAGGAAGCAAGAAACCAGCCCATGCAGAACTCAACATTATCAGCAGGATATTCATTCTCAGCAACACATTGTTAAAGCTGACATTCTCTCCTGTCAAGAATATACTTGATAACACTATCAATAGTTATTTTTATTTTTTCTATCACCATTTATCCTCCCTACATCTTTTAATATATGCTATTTCTTTCCTTTTTTATGTGAGTCACATGAAGTAGAATTTATCAGGGCTCCTGTGCTTGTTGGGTACACACCTGTAGTGGTTAACACAAACAGTGAGGGTAACTGTGTAAGGCTGCATATTTTGTGTATCCCAGTTACCAATAGTGAAAAGCAAATGACGATTGACCACACTAGAAGAAACAGTAAATTGTATTCTCCCTATAGACCATAGATAGAACTCTGTTACATGAGGAGACAAAGAGCTTGTGGAAGCAGGGAATGAAGGGGGTGTTATATAAAGGTATGTCAGGCACAATAAAAATATTATTTTTCTGGATTTTGTGATATGTGTATTTACTAGCGTTAGGCTGGAGTCGCTCAAGAAACCAGATGGATACAGCGAGCTGAGGAGCAGGGTTTATTAGTGGGAGATAAGAGGAAAGTGGGGCCAACCAAGGGAGGTTGGGGAGCCAACCAAGGGAGGTTAAGGCTCGCTCGGTTGTTTTTAGGGCAGGGTTTTCAAGCGCAAAAATCCTTGAATGGTAACTGGTTGGGGTTTCAGTCTGATTGGCTAGAGCTGGTTGCTGGGCGCCATTTCTGCTGACCATCTTGTCAGGCTCAAGTTAAAGCTGCATCCTGTTATGCCAGATAAGCCAACCCCAGACCCCAATCTTAGCAGGGCATTTGTTTGCCCTGGGTAGGGTCGGCAGGCAGTTTCCCAGGCTACAGTTTCCCACAGTACAGTTTTCCCGCCTGGTGACTTTCTGTTCCTCCTAGGCCTACCTAGGTCTGCCAACTAGCTTTTTAAAATTCATAATCTGTTGTGACATTCCCTCACTCCACGTATTTATTTTCATGCCCAGTTTTCTATTCATAATCTGATGTTCTTTTTCTTACAGAGGCGCCTTGCATGGAATATATTCAAGAAACAATGGGAGGAAAAGAAGTGAAGACAGCAAGTACAAAGGCTCTTCCGTGATGTACTTCCAGGAGTAAGAGAACATGGGAAGGGGGAGGAGGGTTAAAGAAAAGCTAAATCAGAGGAGGAGTGAGAGGAAAATGATACCACCAAATGTTTCACCTCGGTTCTCTGGAGATCTAGCACATCTTCTGGAGTTTTCATGACAATAAGGGAATCGAGATCTTGGAACAGACCAAGTGCAACTGAGCATCACAGAAGCCTGGGTCTCAAGAGTCTGTCCTGGGCCAGCCTTACACACTGACCTTGAATGACCACCACAGAAAACAGAAGGTTCAGCAGGGTGGGATTATTACCTAGGACATATATATTTTAATGGCTTTTTAACCATTGTTAAATGGTTTGGGTTTTGTTTAAGTGGAAGAATCTATTCGATCAAAATCCCTGCAGGGGGAGGGGGTGGAGGGATTGAACAAAAAAGAAAAGAGAAAGAACTCACAGACGTCAGTGCGGTGATTGTGGGGTGGGGGGATGGAGGTAGAAGAGGGTATAGAAGTGATAGTGATGGCAAAAAATAATAAGAAACTTAAAAAATTTAATTGTAAAAAAATCCTGTAGGCAGACCCAATATACAGAGAGATTAAAACACACAGATCAGGGAGCTGCCAGGTATGTGTCCTGGTCCGTGAACAGCTGGCTTATTGCTGTGTCCTCACTCGGTGGAAGAGGTGAGGGAGTTTCTGAGGGCACGACTCTCATTCATGAAGGATCTGCGCCCATAACTAATCACTTCCCAAAGGCCCCCACCTGCTAATGCTATCACATGGGGGTTACGATTTCAATATACGAATGGTGGCGGGGTGGGGGACCAAACATTCAGTCTATAGCAATCCCTTTTGTGCATCATACCTTCCAGCCTTAGTGAACTACTTGTTCTCCTAATAATTTTAACTTCCTCGCCTTCACATATCATTCTCTCTTCCCAGTTCCCCAGACCCCATTCTCTGCCAGTGGAGCCGCTGAAGTTAGTCCTTGAAGGGGCCCTTCTCCCCATGAACCTGTAAGACTGAAATCAGAGAATGTTTTATTCTTGTTGTATCTTAAGAGTCCCGCACCAGCGGCTTAGCTGGGGGGAAGGTGTGTATGGGGCGGGGAGGAAGGCACAGTCGTTATACCGCAAGGACAGCAGATCCCTCTGAATGCTAATATTGAGAAATGGAGAAAATGTAGTGTGTTGGTTATCAATTTATTGCCTCTTAGAGTCCAAATTTCCACCCATCAATGCCTGCTCCATAAACAGAGAGAAAGAACCTGTGTTTTTCCTTTGGCGCCTGGCGCAATGTTAAGCTTCACCAGCAGGGAGCGTGGGGAGGAACACTGGAGGAGAGGCTCCTCCGCCATCTCCCGCAAAGTACCCACAGCTTCGTGACTCTTGGCTCATGCAGCGTGCGGTGGTAGACAACGGACAGCCAGCCAGCAGCTCCGCCTGCTTCTGCTGACGCTCCTCTTGGCCCCAAAGCATGGTACCTCCCGCCAACAGCTCCCCTTAGCGCCCTAGAAGACCTATTTCTAGGAAGTGCCACCACGTGACACCTCAGCGATTTCTCCACCTCACTTTGCAATGAGACCTGGATCCCAGCCCCAAGGGGTGTGGGGGCAGGGCTTTCAACTTGCTCCCTCCTGAGCGCCCTCTCAGCCCCAAGGCCAGTCAGTACCCACCCACTCCCTGCAGCTGCTTTTCATGTATTTTTTAAAGTTCTTTTTACTCCTTACCAGCCAATTCCTTATTACTCCAATCTCTGATTATACTCATTATTTATGCTTAAATTTTCCTCTTCAAATTACTGTGTGTTTTCTGTCTCCTGGTTGGACCCTGACAGAAACAGGTGATCAGAGGAGGGGGCCAATTTGACACACTTGCTCTCCCTGCTCAAAAAAAAAAACAGATAAGCCTTTTGCTTCCTTTGTTTCCCAAATTTAAAAACTGAATCCTATATCCCGACATGGTATACAGATTTTAACACCAGCAACATTTAATATGAGGTACATAAAAGGTCTAAGATTATCTTCCATGAAGGACAATAGGTCCTATACCCTAGTGGCAAGAGTCATACAATAAGGTAAGCGACCACTTACCACAAATGTGAAAGAAAACCTGTGAGCCAAAAATTGTCCCTGGATGAGCTGCTACTTCCAAAGGTGCCATCACCTCTACCTTATATTTCCAGAAGAGATCAGTCCCTGGAAATGCCCACACTTGTTTTCCAACCGGAACCCAAAAGAACAATAGTTAACTGTTAAGGGTTTCTCTTACACTGTGTAATTACCATTAATTATTTTGAGCACCCACAAATAAATCAAAATCAGAGCAATAATCTAGGTCTTTTAGGCAAACACTAAAAACTCAAAAGTGTTCAGCTGTGGTCTGAGGTCGGGGTGCTCCTGGCTGGGCCACATTTCAGCACTAGGGGGCAGTCTCCTCACTTGGCATCTGCTCTCCACTGGCACACACCTAACAAATTATTGTTGTTGCTTTATTCCTCCCAGGGATTTGTCCAATTAGGGGGAAGAATCAAGAGTGCATAAAAGAAAATAAACGCCATTCATAGTTCCTTTGGGGACCGGGAGACTTGCTCTCCAACTATTTTGGAAACTCCCAAGACTAGTCAGTTAATTCTGATTTTCACTTGAGCAGTTAGAACTTGGGATTCCAGTGTGAAAGACTCTGTAAGCAAAACCCAAAGCCCTCATCAGCCCCTGCTGTTATTTGCCTATCAAATAGCCATCAAAACAAAACTCATTTTTTTTCAAGAGTGAATTTCACTCAGACGCTAAATTTAAAAGGGGCGAGTTACAGTTAAATGAAATTTCTCCCTGACACATCAGGACTTGGTTAAACAAAATCATTCTCTAGTGGGGGAGAAGGGGAAATGGCAGGGGCGGGTGGGGGGGGTTAATTAAGCTTATTTGCAGGAACCACAGGAAAAGTTTTCACACTTCCGCAATGCTTGGGGAGCATACTCTCGTTTTTTTTCCAGGGCGGCAGGCCCTCCTCCGCATCTAAAATTGCATAAATACAGGTCACCCAGCGCACCACTGAACAAGGCCAGAGGGCTGTTTAGGAAAACTCTAGGTTGAGAGAGTAATCATGAATTTGTGGAAAAGTCAAAATTTATGATACAAGGATCTATTTAATTCTCAGTAGAAATTGTTCACATTTTTTGAGCATTTATTTTTCTGCTAAACACACTACTCATTTTACCTTCACAGCAACCCTAAATTCCAGGAGCTAATCATTTGCTCAAAGTCCTTCAATTTGAGAGGAGTGGAGCAGTCTTACACCGAAACTCACGGTAATCACTTTATCATGCTGCCACCCCCAGATCTTAAGGGTCTGAGAATGTTCAAGTACGAAGGGCTTTAGAGGATCATACAATTCAGTGAAACTATTTTCTTCAAATGAATTCTTAGGCAGAATTTCAAATTTTAAAAAATATTACAAAGGAATGGCTTTAGTTAGGTGGGGTGAGTGAGGGGACTTCCGGCCTTACCCATTCAGCACGGCCCCGCCCTCATCCCATCTTTCTGCTAACTTTGAAGCGCCCCGTTTCCCACCCAGCAAGGTCCAGGAACCATATTTCAGTGCAACTCCCACGTTGAAGAAACAGGAACTTAGTTACTAATCAGATCTTCCACATCCAGCTCCAACACCAGAGATAGGGGTCTAAAGATTCCCAAAACATGGCTCCCTTTCCAGTGAAGTTGTATTTAAAAGCACAACAGAATGGACAGCAAATGTTTCCTCCAGGTGGCATTAAAAAACTTCCGGAAGAATCGAGGCTCTATTTCCATGAAAGCGCAGCTGACGCCTAATGCGCAGCTCCTCTTTTAATCGGATAGCAATTTGCCTCTATATCATGGCGGTTACATTAAACATTAACTATATGCCAAGCACCATGGCTGCTGCACAGAGCTCTGCAGTTTATTTACTCAACAGCCAGAGGCACTCAGCTCGAGGGAGGGGGTGAAGTGGGGCCCAGAACTCAGCCACTGCCTCTGCCCAGAGGGTGCCTTTGTCTCATTCACACAATGGCGTCATCTGCTCGCCAAGCTGCGTACCTCCCACCAGGCCAGTGTCTGTGAGGAGTAGGATGCATTTCCTAATTCACACGGAAGCACCATATGGGCTAGCTCAGGCCTTGGTGGTTAAAACAGTTTATCTTGTTTAATCCCCGTTCAATCACTAGGACCCTAAGAGGTGGCTCCCATCATGCCGTTTCCCAGCTGAGGGAGCTGCCTTCTAGCTTTCCCATGTCACACAGCCAGTGAGTGGCGAAGCAGAATCCCACCCACGTCTCCAGTGTCTAAGCCACTGCTACCAAGACATCCAGGTGCAAACAAAGGAAAGCTCTACGGCCACCAAAGTCATTGGACCCCACCGTCTGTAAAAGTCCCAGTGAGAACTGCCATGTGATCTTTCCAAAGTCCTCAAATACACCTTCCTCTCCAGCTATGTTCCAAAAATAAGTACCTAAAATAAAATCAAATAAACTAGAAGACTGTTGCACTAGCTACTTCATTGTGGACTATTACATAGAAGCTTACAAAAATGTGTAGTTAAGGAATAAATTACAGTGATTCTGCTCCTGTGGTCACCACCAAAGTCAAGAAGTTACCGGCACTTCAGAAGACACCGTTCCTTTAACTCCTTCCCAGTTACAACTTCCTCCTTTTATGATAATGGTTTGTCTCTATATTTTGATACCTACATATACATCCCTAAACAATATGGTTAAGGTCACTCAGGAACTACTCATTAAGCATCTGATGTGTACCAGGCTCTGTTCTAGGCACTTGAAATAATAATAAAGATCCTTCCCCTCATGGGGCTTATGTTCTAGCAAATTTGTGTTTTTGAACTTGTAACCATCATACATATAGCACAGCAATTCACTTTGTTGTATGTAGTTGCGATTCATTTTCTTTGCCCTCTATAGTAGCCCATTATGTAAATGCTTTATCATTTATTTCTTCATTCTATTATTGATGATCATCTGCATTGTTTCCAGGTTGGAACTATGAACTTCCTTGTTCATGGTCATGACCCAGATGGACATGACCATGAAATCTTTAAACCATACACATCTATGAGTAGAACTGCTAGGTCACTGAGTATGGAAGTCTTCAAATTTGCTAGATAATAAACTATTATCTGAAAGAGTTGTAACAGTCTACCCTCCCACCAGCTATGTATGAGTTCCTATTGATGCTTACAAATACTTGGTATTTGTTAGCCTTTAAAAATACTTGCCAATTTGATGTGTTAGCAGTATCTCGATGTGAGTTTATTTTGCATATCTCCAGCCATGTATTGGTCTTTGGAGTTCCTCTGTTGCGATGTGCCAGTTTTAAGGGTTTTGCTCCCTGGCAGCAGAGGGATTGGGGGTAATTGTAGAAGCACATGAGCAAAGCTAATCCTGAATACATATCTGATACTTCTGAGGACTCCCAGTGTACAGGTTAAAAGTCATTATAATTTAGTTGTTAATGTTGACATTACAACAGTCGTACCACAGGCTAATCAGGTTGGAATTTGCTGAGCACCTACCATAAGCCAGACACTTTATGCCAAGCAAGCTACAGAGTGAACTCACCCCCAAAGGTAATTCCCAGGTAACTGTCAATAGAAGCAATACAACAAGCTAAGGGCATCTTGTTACATCTAATCCAAGATATTGGTTGGTCTAGCTCAAAAAATAAAATTGTTAAATCACCGGGAAAAAAAAAAAAAGAAAAAATTTTATTTCCTCAATCTAACAACATCAAAAGAGACACTCATGTAATAGAAAGGAACCAAGAAGTAAATTTCACTGGGTGAGAGAATCGTAAAGAAAACTCAGGGCTTCCAGAGAAACAGGAACTTGAGGTCTGTTTCCAGTTTGTGAGAGCGGGAGGGAATTAACTTTGCTGAGGTTACTCCCTAATAAGGAGCAGATCTGCGACTTGAATTCAAGTCTACCCTCTCCAGCATTCTTCACATTGCAGCACAATCCCTAGGCAGTGGATTCAAAGAGCATGCCGAATGAGAACTTCATTGGGAAAACCCAAGAGCTACTCAGCCAGAATCTAAGTGACACTGACAGGAGGCAGGGAGGCGGGGACAATTTACCATAGAAGCCATTACTCCCTACTGATGACTTGTTAGGCTTTCAGAAGTGATATGGTGAGTTGATTTTCTGGTGCACTTTGATGAGTGACTGAGCATACCTAAAGGATCCTCTAAATTCTCTCTGACCCACCATTCTTTTAAAAGATTTTTTATAGCTCTTCTTTTAATATGAATTGCCTAGTTTGCAAGGGTCAAAGAGCTCTGGGAAATTGCAGTTTAATTTTTAAGGTACTGTTGAGACACCATGGGTCCATATAAGGGTTCTTCTACCTCCAATTTCAATGTGTGTGGGCGGCATGTATTCAAGCTCATCTCTACATGCTTGCTGGGTGTCCTACAACCGAACTCAATACTGATGCTGTCTACCTGGACCCCAACCCACCCCGCATTTCAGAGGCCAATCGGAAGTCCAGGCTGTCGCCTGTGCTTCTTTCTGACCTCCTGGCTATAAACCATACATTCCCACAACCCTCTCCTTGGGTACAACTGATTTGCTAGAGTGGCTCACAGAACTCAGAGAAATAGTTTACTTACCAGATCACCAGTTTACTAAAGGATATAACACAAAAACAGCCAGATGGAAGAGATGCATAGGGCAAGAGTGTGGCGTTTCCAAGCCCTTTGAACACGCCACTCCCCCAATCTCCTCATGTTCACCAATGCAAAAGCTCTCCAGACTCACTCCTTTTGGGTTTCTATGGAGGCTGCATTGCACAGGGCATGGCTGATTAAATACTGGCCATTGGAGATCGATTCCAGCCCCTCTCCTCCCCAAAGGTTGGGCTTGGGATTGAAAGTTCCCATCCTCAAATGACCCGGTTGCTCCATTAGCAACTAGCGCCTACCCTTAGGTGACCTAGGGGTTTTCCAAAAGTAATTTCATTAACACAACAAAGGACACCTTTATTTCACCTAGGAAACTGGTAGAATTTTAGGAGCTGTGTGTGAGAAATACAGACCAAGACCAAACATGTATTTATTATAAATCGCAGTATCACACTATGCCAAGCAGCAGTTATATATGTGGGTTTGGGACTCAAAGAGGTCTAGGCTGGAGAAAATAAACTACAGGGCCACTGGCAAGTAGGTGGTTACTGCAGTCACATGCAAAGATGAAAGTGCCTAAAGGATGAGGATGTTGGAGTTAGGCCTCCACATGGTTGGTAGTGCTAGGTAACGGGCTGGAATGACAAATCCTAAAACCCCAAAAGCAAATACGGATGATCTAAAGTTCTTCAACATCCTCTCCCAGAACCTCGGTCTGAGAAAAACGCAACAATCTGCTTCTCTAATCTCCCTCTAAAGACTTAACATGTGTTTTAAGAGATCCAACTGTAACTAATTTCCTCACGTTTTCAATCCAGTCTCTCAGTAAAAGACCAGGATGGCCAGCCTCAATTCGGTTAGTATTTCAATGCATGTAAGAATTTAGTCCTTCAGTCTGAGTTTTGGTTTGGTTTTGTATTTCTCATCTCTCCCACTAATGGAAGCGTGGGTTCCTCAGATGTCTAGATCCAAATCAACAGGCATCTAAATGCAAAAGGTTGTCTCATGTCCTTATTCACAGGGTATCTCGATTAGAAAAACTTAGAAAGAGCCTTAGAAAAATGGCCAGTTGGGGAAGGGGGGGAATGGTCAAACTGATGGGTCACCATAATCTAAGAATATTAAAGTACATAAATTAAGTCTAGGTCAGTCAATTACATTCCTACATTAATTAGGAGCAATTATTTGAATTCAAATCATTTACCTCCACCACCGAAATATTTTGTACCAAGTACAATGTAATTTCTTTTAAATCAATGTTCCTTCCTAAATCAAACTATACATAAGTGAAATGCTGAGATATGGCAAGAAGATTAATAGACACTGGAAACCTTTTCAGTTCCATAAATAGCCTTTGAAAGTATAAAGTAATTATAATTCTCAAACTATGTGCAAATGAACTGCAGACAGGCTGAAAAACAAGGGGTTACTGTGGCTCCTGGTTGAATTAAAATTATCAAGGCAAAAAAGACCTTTGGGGGAGTTAGGGAAACTATCTCAAATAGAACTAAAATAAGGCTATTCACACATTACACTGTAAGTTGTTTTCGGAAACAACTTATATTTTAGCATAAAGGAAGGTGGTGAAGAGTACTACAGACTATGAATAAGGTCAGAGATGGGGCACTGTCACCAAAGTACACACATCTCTGCTACTAACTGGAGAAGGTACTCCCTAGAACAATTCCACACTTGGTAGATAAGGGATTTCCCCTAACTGAAATACAGTAATTCCCCTTCATTTTAGAAGAGATCCAAATCTGCAAACTGCCTACAAAATGGGAGTTCTTACCACCAGAATCCTTGTTAAACCATTTGCATTACCAACTTCAGAGTTATACTTGTCTTTGAACCCATTTAAAAGCAGAGTCTAGTAAAGCTGTTTTTTAAAAATGAGAATTTCTCATCTTCCCAATTCCCTATATGTATCTTCAAAACTCTATGTGGACTTTGAAAAACTCAAAGGCTTTACAGGCAGAGCAAGTAACAAGGACGTGAAGACACCCTGAAACGGCAGAGTGTGTGCCCTGCCCAAAGACAGAAAGGCATTCAGGATTTTTGTTTTTTACAAGACAGGTATTTTTGCATTTACAGATGAGGAAACAAAACATACACAGACATTCCTCCTGGAGTGGCTTAAAACCCCTTACCAAGGACATTCTTTGAAGCATTATTTGTAAAAGCAAAGACAGGCAAATCTAACTATCCAGCAACGCAATTCTGTGAGGTCATTAAAAACTTGTTTTTTAAGAACGATAGAAACAATATTTTATGTGGCAAACACCCCTCAATATTTAAGTGAGTTTCGTAGGAAGGTTGGTTAACAGTTCAACATTTTGAACTGTTAGATTAGATTTTGAGTTCAAATCCCAGCCTGGCCACTAATAAATTTTGAGATCACACAGGTTATTTAATCCCTTCGATGCTCAGCTTCCTCACCTGCATGAGTAAACTCCTCTTTGGAATGTTTTTATGAGAATTAAAATAAGGTCGGCATAAAGCAGTTAGCTTAGTTCCTGGAATATAGCAATCAACAAATGGTAAACTTTTGAAATGATAAATACTAACAAATCTTTAGCTAATTGTGGATATATTTTACAATGAACTCATTTTAGTTTACCAGGGACTAAGGATCAGGAGGATCAAGCAAATTCTACTCAAGACACAGTCTGGAAGATACCTGCTGAAATGCAAAACCAACCACGAGGGGCTCTTTGTAAATGGTGGCAGTGCCCTAAATCCCCTGCACTGAGTTTGGGATCCCACACTCTCTGATGCGGGCAGCCCTCCTTTCCTTGCACTCTGCTTTGTTGTGCTTCGCAGATGTGTATTTGCAAACTGAAGACAAGACTCCTCCACCAGACGAAGATTATGATTGGCTTTATTGCAATACTAGCTTTATCACAGTGGTCTGGAACCGAACCCGCAGTATCTCTGAGGCACGCTTTACTGGACCACACAGCATTTGCGGGAGTTTCCATTAAATGTCTGCCCCAGCACTCCAGAGGATTCAAAGCTTCTTTAAGAGATTATGTTGGCCTTACCTGTAAATATCATGAGGCCTACTTCAGATGACAGCTCCCATTCCAGTTGAGCCTGCTAAATTTTCACTCAAAAATGATGTGTGCTCTGGTATCTCCTCGCCAGGCTCCCCCCACACAGGCAGGGAGGAGTGCTTCGGTTCTCTGAAGCCCAGCTCCTGCCCCTGTTATCCGCGCTCAGCGGCACTGGCTTCACCTGGAGCTGGTGAGCAATGCAGGCTCTCAAGCCCCACCTCAGCCCTACTGTTACATTCTGCATTTGAACAGGAGGCCCAGGTGACTCGCCTGCACGTTATCACTTCAGAAGCAGGGCTCCACGCTGCCTGCCGCTTTTTAATCACCAAGACCATCAGCAGGTTTCAGCAGCCAAGGAGAAACCGATCGCGGACTAAGTTGACCTGGGACTGACACCTGACAGGCGCCACCTAAGTCCTTTTCCTGCAGTTTATGAGCTCTTGCTCATTGTTACATAGTAAGAAAGAAATAAACCTGGACTGTAGTATCTTGATTTCACAGAAAACTGGATTTAATTTTTATCTGACTGGCTGAATTAGACCTCCATTAATTATTCATACATCTCTCCAGTTTGGTTTTGAGCATCACAAGCAAATAATAGCAGATGAATGTACGAATTACGATTCCTTTGGTACGATTCTGAATTCAAATATATTCTCATCATTTGTGAAAGATCTCTTATGAGAGTAAAAACTATTTTCAGAAATGCTAGTGATGTGTATGTGAAGCCACCATATACTGGTTTAACACACCAGGCATTGTGCTGAGTCCTTTGTATACATCATCTAATTCACCGAAAGCACATGCCACTAGAACTATTTTACAGGTAAGATGAAGCTCACAGCTTAACAACTCGTCTAAGATCATGTATCTATTAAATTAAGACAAACCTCAGATGCAAATTCAAACCCAAACTCTGCACTAACCGTAACTGGTATGCCCATGAGTTCCTTAGAACGTTCTTGCTGTAAGATTCAGTCAAATGGGCACTAAGTGCTGAGAGAACTCCTGCAAACATAAAATACCTGAGTTTGCTTAACAGGTACCACCCAGACTTCTCTGTGCACGGAGTTCTCACCTTTCCCCGGAACCTTTACACAACTGTTAGGTCACCCTTTTGACATGTACGATGATGTACCAACCTTTACATTTAAAAAATGTTTTTGGAATCCCCTATCACTAAAAAAAGTTTAAGACACTCAAGAAGGAATTCAAATGCTTGCATGTCAAGGTTATAAGCAGAACTGGTAACCCAAGGAATTATTTCCATATTGTCAGAGATGCTTTGCTTAAAAAAATGCAGGGACCTTCTAGGGCACAAAGAATCCAAATGGGGAAAACAAATTAAGGTGTTATACAGGTATTTTGAAAAATATACAGATATAATATATAGATATTATTTTGAAAAGATATAAAATAATTTTACAAGAGTTAACAGTCCTCGACACTCATCCTAGGAAAGAAAGTTAGAAAATCAGGTTGTTCCAATAGTCGTAAGATTACATGACAGATACACTACTCCAAAAGATACCAGCTCTAAGAATACTCTTGTCTTAGGAGAGCGAGGCTTACAAGAAAGGAAAGCGTATGTCTAGAGGCAGTCACATCATCTGGCTGGTCAGCACAGACTCGAACTGCATTTGAACCACATGTCAATATAAACACCAAGGAACTTTTTTAGGTCTTCTAAAAGCAAGCAGTAGTAGAATTTAATAAATACAGCATTGAGCCCTGGCTGGTGTGGCTCAGTGGATTGAATGCCAGCTTGCAAACCAAAGAGTCACTGGTTCAATTCCAGTCAAAGCACATGCCTGGGTTGCCAACCAGGCCCCCCCACACACTGATGTTTCTCTCCCTCTCTTTCTCCTCCCCTTCCCCTTGCTCTAAAAATAAGTAAAATCTGCCCTGGCTGGTGTAGCTCAGTGGATTGAGCGCGGGCTGGGAACCAAGCGGTCCCGGTTCGATTCCCAGTCAGGGCACATGCCTGGGTTGCGGGCCAGGTCCCCGTGAGGGCATGGGAGAGGCAACCATACATTGCTGTTTCTCTCCCTCTCTTTCTCCCTTCCTTCCCTTCTCTCTAAAAATAAATAAAAATAAAATCTTAAAAAAAAAAAATAAAAATAAGTAAAATCTAAAAAACAAAAACAAAATAAAGCATTGAGTTCAGATAGGTTAAACAAAGGAATCTAGGGGGGAAATAAAAGAATTTTATTTAAAAGTATTTTTTAACTACCCACAGGCAGTCAGACTACTGTCTAATTCATGCACCGCACATTTCATTTTCCTTTTAACAGTATTCTACAATCTTACTTTACATGCAGTTACCAGCCTAGTCAGAACTTTAAGGATACTTTTTCTTAACCACAGACTTAATTATTCTCCTCTATTCCAAAAGATTTCAAACAAGAGATGACAGACTCGGAACAGAGCAACTCCATTAGCCTCAGATTATCAGAGCACAGAATGGCTAACCAGGGAGGGGAATACCAGTAAGTAAAAGGGTAAAGGTGCATAGCTTTCTAAGTCTTCTTTCTGAATATGTTTTAACTTTTCAGTATAAATACCCTTATTTAAGCAGTCAGCAAAATGGTCAATAGCCTCCCTTCCCCCTCAAATACACCAAACTCCTTCCCACTTGGACCAGTTATTCTCCATTTATGCCACCCCACAACCACTGCTAGGTCCCTGCTTCCCCCGTCTCGGCCCCAGGAAGGTGGCCCCTGCTGTCTGCATCTCTAAAGAGCCCCTGCTGGCTGCCTTCCAGGGGGGTGTGGTCAACAGGCTGCCCTGGCAGATCAGACCAGGTGGATATTTCTTTTTGATTCCGTGTGTCTTGGCACCACATCTCTGGAAATAGCTGCCTCCCATGACAACCCCAGCTCCCACCCAGCAACCTGTTCTTCTAAAAACAAATACGTTATTGATTATGCTATTACAGTTGTCCTAATTTCTCCCCCTTTGCCCCATTCCAAGGGTGCCACCCAATCCCTCTGGCAATACCCCTTAGTTCACATCCGTGGGTCATGCATGTAAGTTCTTTGGCTTCTCCATCTCCTATACTGTTAACACCCCTCCTGTCTATTCTGTACCTGCCAATTTGTTCTTCTTAATCCCTACACCTTTCCCTCCATTCTCCCCCTTCCCCCTCCCAACTGATAACCCTCCAAATGATCTCCATACCTACGATTCTGTTCCTGTTCTGGTTGTTTGCTTAGTTGTTTTTTAGATTCAATTGTTCAGAGTTGTGAATTTATTATCATTTTAATGTTCATAGTTTTGATTTTCTTTTTCTTAAATAAGTCCCTTTAACATTTCATATGAAGAAAAAAAATAAAAAATAAAAATAAAAACGAGGATAGGGTAAGGAACCTCTGGGACATCTTTAAATGTACCAACATCTGAATCATAGGGGTGCAGAAGGAGAAGAGAAAGATCAAGAAATTGAAAACTTATTTGAAAAAATAATGAAAGAAAACTTCCCTAATTTGGTGAAGGAAATAGACATACAAGTCCAGGAAGCAAAGAGTCCCAAACAAGATGGACACAAAGAGGACCATCCCAAGACACATCATAATTAAAATGCCAAAGGTTAAAGATAGAGAGAATCTTAAAAGCAGAAAGTTACCTACAAAGGAGTCGCCGTAAGAATGTCAGCTGATTTCTCAAAAGAGACCCTGCAGGCAAGAAGGGCTGGCAAGAAGTATTCAAAATGATGAAAAGCAAGGACTTACACCAAGATTACTCTATCCAGCAAAGCTATCATTTAGAATCGTAGGGCAAATAAAGTGATTCCCAGATAAGGTCAAGTTAAAGGGAGTTTAACCAAGCAACCCGTTCTTAATGTCCTCACTCTCCCTGAGATCTACTCACTCTTGCCCCTTGTCCTCCGGGCTCTAACGGCAGTGATAGCTTCGGGCTGTGACCAGTCTTTCCGCAGCTCACCATTGCTTGTTTCTTCCTCCAAGGCTGCCCTTATCTCTAAGCAATCCTTTCATTAACTTCTTTTTAGTTGACGAATCCATGGTGAATTCTCTGTCCTGCCAGAACTCACCAGTTTACTATCTCAAAGCCTTTGTGCATTTTATGTTCAATCTACTACAATCAGGTGTCAAAGTGTATCATCTCCTCAGAGTGGCTTCCCTGATCACCAAGTGTAATGTTAGCTCCTACCTCAAATGCCCGTTGGTCCCTTCCACTTTATCATCTCTCCTTAGAAATTAAGCTTCTAAAAAACAGGAACCTAGCTAGACTGATTTATTCACTTTATACTTACTTCACAGCTCGGGGACTCATAAATAGCAACAGTTAAAAACTTTTCGTTCCAAATCAAACTTTAAAAACTTAAATTCCTTCAGGTTTATTTATTAAAGCAAAAGAGTCTCAAGAAAAACCTAAGTCTCAGGATGTTATTCCCATAAACACCTTTAAAATGCATGCAAATTTATGTGGTAGAACATAACTTCTAGAGAGTATTCTTCCCTCAAACTCTAGTTTTCAATTGTTTTTTGCAGCAATACAATTGATTGTATCTCCACATGGCACACACTCTCAAAGCCTAATCAGATGATGGACTAAGGCAAAAGATTTCACAGGACCAGATTGTGTTCAATCCCCAGGAGACAGCTCTGACTCTCAGTACTTTCAAGAAAAGCAACAGTAAATGTGAGAAGTTATTACACAGTACCCTAGGGATAGCCCTGAATCTCCTTTTATTTACCTTTTTAAATTAAGACCCATCAAGCATCAATACCACTTCACTGTGATCCACTGATGCGGACCGGCCCGCAGTGTCCATGGCGTTCTGGATGAGAATGAGTCTACCAAGACATGGTCTGCTTGGGGAGGAACAGTAGCTGATCTCTCAAAGGAGAAGGGCCAGGAACCTGTTCCTCAATGGGCTTTTATTGGGTTTAATTTGCATAGGAATACAGGGTGTATATGTAAAGCTCATCATCAGTCACTGTCAGGCAGTAAGGATCAAACAATAGATAACATTCAAAGAACTCTGAGGGCTTATTTTGAGTCAGGGTCAGATAGCTAAAGGGCCATAAAACTTTGGGGAACAAACTCATTTCATGCTTGGACCCGTATCATTTAAATTGAGGGTGTTAGCAAAGCAGGTTTCACAGGGTTTTATGCATTCTTCCTTAGGCCTGATCACCCAGGGGAACCCGCCCTTTCCAGCACAGGGCTTCACCGCCCTCGGGCTTTGTTTCAGGCTTAAATCAGGCAGGGGAAGTAAGGCAGCCAAGAGATTAGGAGACTTCTCGAAGACAGAATGAGGACTCAGGCTATGTCAAAGCCAAGGGGTGAGGGTCCATCACCCCCTTTTTCTATAGCCCCCAAGTCCTTCCCTGAGGGCCCCTTCTCGACCTTGCCTGTCTTAGGTTGCCCCTCCTTTGAGGAATCTTACCCGTCATTGGCTAACCAGTCATCCGCCCAGGGCCAAGCAGGGTGAAGTAAAAGGGGACACAGGTGGTGCCCCTGCCAGGGAGATAAGCTTTGTCTCCTTAGTGGCTTATGGTCCCAAGGTCTCTCACTCAGCCTTAGCCATGGGTTGGGGGGGCGGGGGGTGGTTACCAGGCAGGGCGGTTCCCAACAATCCACAATGAACCACAATGACCAGAGAGCCCCATAACCCAAGATTATAAATGTGGATGAACTAAAGTGCCACTCATCTGAGCAGAATCTGATCTATTATGAATCAGAAAAATTAGACAAACTGATGAATTAATTGAAGTACATTAGCTTCATGCTAAGCTTTCCTAATGATCACTTCCATAATAATTAAAGCTAATAATTAAATGTCCAAAATAACTTTATATAAAAATTAGCTCTAAATTAATATATGCAGCTAAACATCTTTACATAAATAATTTGCTTCCATTTTCCATATAGACGTACTAAGAATTCCTGGAATGAAGATTTCAATGATTACACTTGACTTAATTCTAACTTTTATTAAAAATGAAAGACATTGAGAACGATTTATATACAACTATATGATGTTTTAAACAGCTTTCCTATTCCTACTAAAGCCTTATATTTAAAATGTCTACATAGAATGTGCTTACCCAGGCTCGAGACTATCAAACTTTACTTCACATGTGACTTCACCAGTTTTATTGCACCATGATCCACATAACACCGCACATTTGTTTAGATTAGCCTACGTCGTAAAGTGCTATTCACTGGTGGGGCAGTAACCAAGCCTACTCAGCACTGAAATTCTCCATGATATTTTCCATTTTGGTTGTGTGCATGTGGTGTGGGACAGGGGACTAATTTTGTGCTACCAATGTGAATAACAGATTTCTATTAAAGATACACAGTAAAAAAAAAAAAAGGCCTAAGAATGTTTGTTAGTCTATCAATATCTCAAAATCATCCAAAATGATGAGGGCTAAAATGCATAAGTCTAGTTTCTAACATTTTCACTTCAAAAAAACAACCAGACTAAACACAACCTAAGGAAAAACATGTCTTCTTTAAATTAAGATAGTCATTATGATTTTAGTTATTACTCTTAAATAATTAAATTTGTAATTTTACTTATTATTTCCAATGCTCATTACCAATCAGTGAGCCACAGAAAATGCCACACAGCTGACCAGTTAATTATTCCACATTTTATAATATATTTAATTACACTAAAAATAGATCACAAACTTTTTTAAAATGTAAACATAAACCAGGAAAATCAGATATGTAATGGGGTGCCAAAAAAAAAAAGAAAATCTTAAGAGGGGATAAAAAAACCAAATGACAAAGCTCAATGTATCTTCACTAATATTTATGAAAAATAATTAAGTGCAAATATTTTCATAAAGCAACTAAAAAAACCTGAAGAAAAGTTTTTCTGAAAAAAAATTACATAAAATGAAGGGCTTAATGTGTTAATCACTAACTTTGTGTTTCCTGTAAGAAGGGACATCACAGCTAAGAAAATGCTCTGAAATGTCTCCAAGAATACAGTTTGTCTTAAAAATAAAATTAAAAAAAGAACCGCAGTACTCATTTTCCAGGCAATATATTCTTAATATTTGTTACACATCTCAAAATACATAATTTTCCATTTAAATATATTACCATTTCTATGGCCTTTTTCCTTATCTATACCTTTGTTTTCCTTTTAAAAACAAATGCAAGACAATGCTTAGTACTAATTTCTATCCATAAGGCATTTACAAAACATCTTAGGACATAAACATGATATAAAAATGAAAAACCAAACACAAAAGCTTATTAATAAATACATTTGCATGCATTCCCCCGCAAAAGGAATGTAAGCATCAGAAACACCGGCTAATATAAATAAATTAGATTTCCTGTTCATAAAAAAGAAAGACATGACCGTGTTAACTATTTGTGAAAGGCAGGAAGAAAAGCGACGTGGAAGAGAAGGCCGTTTAGGTTTTCCGTGTTTGAAGAAGAAACACACAGAGACAAGTGTGGCGACAGAATACTTAGATGATATGTAATTAGTTACGAAGGTTAACACCAAGGCATTATTTTGCTTACATTTTTCATTCTAAGTCACATCAGATGCTTAAACTACACGTCCTCTTGGTATTCTAGATATTTTGCTGTGATGAGTTCTTCAAGCTGAATTCCGCCACTGCCCATTAACGCAAATGCTGGATACATCGTGTGCGAACAGTCCACCTGGCGCTCATAAAGGCATTTCATGTGGTCCATGTCATAGAAACTCACTCTGCCTTTGTCGTAGTCGAGGAAAACCCCTATGCTTGTTGGCATGGGAAGAACTCTATTTTCAGGTTCATTAGAAGAAGTAGGTGACTTGGGTATAAAAAATTTCTTCATGCCTATAGTAACTAATGTAAAGGGTTGTGAAGAATCAAAAGAGGCATCTTCACTTCCACTGTCATGCCCACTGTCTTGCTCATATCTAAAACACAACACACAAAGTAGAATCTTATCTGTAGCATTACCCATGGGCCTTCAAGTATCTTTGAAACATTTTTATAAGCCAATATACACTGATTTAAAATTAAAATAAATTACATAGCAAAAACTTTCTAATAAAACAAAACCATAAGGATTACACATTGCCATTGAGAATTACACCAACACACTTGTCCCAAATTCTGTCTTAAAACATCACCCTGCCCTGGCTGGTGTGGCTCAGAGGACTGAGTGAGGGCCTGCAAACTAAAGGGTCACTGGTTCAATTCAGTCAGGGCACACACCTGGGTTGTGGGCCAGGTCCCCATTAGGGAGCACACAAGGGCCAACCCCACACTGATGTTTCTCTCCCTCTCTTTCTCCTTCCCTGCCCCTCTCTCTTAAAAATACATAAATAAACTCTTCTAAAAAATCAATTAAAAAAAATTTTTTTTAAATCACCCACTTTTACCTAGATATATACACAGGTGAGAACCTAAAAAGTAACTCTGGCCTATCAAAAATAAAGCAGGAAGACAAGGACTTAAGGACCTGTCAAAGATTTAATACTCATGGCACATAATCATATGTAAGGGAATACAAAACCAAGATGTGTGCCCTGATCCAAGGAATTACAAACGACATAAATAGCCCTGGTCGGGTGGCTCAGTTGGTTGAAGCATCATCCCATACACCAAAAGGTTGTAGGTTCGATCCCTGGTCGGGGCACATATGGGAGGCAGCCAATCAATTTTTCTCTCTCTCTGTCTCTCTCCCCCATCTCCAATCTCTAAAATCAACAAATGTATCCTTGGGTGAGGATTAAAAATAATAAATAAATAAGCACTGTATAATAATACAGAAGAAAAAAGCATGTTTCATTCTCTTCCAAATAACTCTATTTCTCAATTAAGATTTCTACATGGATCTATAATGTTAGCAAGTATTATAAAGGGTTTTTTCCCTGTAATATAAAGCAGTAGCAGCTTATAGAAAATTCTGATATCATGTTCCTTCCATTTTTTCCCTATGCAGTTTCTTCTCATATATATGTGATCAATATGACATCAACCACTTTAGTGTTTTTTACTCCTAACATTCCTCTTTTTACAAACTTTTTAAATGATTAATGCTAACACTAACATTCTGTCAAGTGGACATGCCATGATGTTTAATTAACCATTTCTCTAATATCGTTTTCATTGTTACATCAATTTCCCATCTTTGTGCAAAAATTTTTCCTATCATTAAGATTAGCCTGAGATTCTGTGCATGCAAGTGGTCGAAAATTATTTCTCTGAGCTAGTTCCATCTACATACCATACCATTCCACCTTATACCATCTACAAAAATTAAACCACACAATCTCCATTAAATAGTCAATCTCTTGAGAAACTGAAATTCTTTGCTGTGGAAACATGTCCGCCATAACCTCCTTTGTAAAGTACTGATGGGACGTTTAAAGATACCGTGTCCCAAAACAAAAGAACAACATGTATCAGTTGTGAAGTGTGGCAATTAGAGGCATTTCACCATATATACCCGTGGGTAATTTTTATCACATAATTAAGGTAAGTGATAAGACTTTCAAAATTTAAAACTGCAAAGCTATAGCATAATCAAGAGGTACCTAAAACAGACTTATTTACTCATGGCATCATAAATTAGCTGCTAAATCTCATTATTTCCCTGTGTGAATAAAGAAACCTGACTCATTTTCTTAGCTAACTACATAAACATAGGCCAAACTTCTGAATCTAAGAAATGTACTGGAAATGTAATAAGTAAATCCAGATCTATTTTCAACCTTACCTTGCTAAGTAAGCATGTTTACTTTTAAAAGAATTATAAAGTTCTAGATCAATAAAAAAAATGTACCTTGGACTAACTGCATCCCGGGGAGAACGGAGCCATTCTTGTAGTTTATCACTGGACGCAACTCCCGCTTTTACCAGGTATGAATACGGTTCCACACGAAAGGCCCAAAAGTGCTTCCCTTTTGTAATCCCAACATCTCCAATGATGTAGTCTAAACTTGTGTAACAGCCCACTTGGATTCGTTCCGCAGCAAGCAGAAGATTAAATCCAGCTCTACTCTCTACACGGTCTCTCTTCAAGCTCAACGAGAGGTGTTCATTATTATAGCCACATTTCTCATCGAAGAGGAAACTGAAAACTGTAAATAAAGCTTAAAGTTAGTCTGAGAAGTATTTATTAGCAGTTTTGTAATTTATGGTTTTTCCGATAGAAATTACTGAAAAGAGACAAGATGTATCATACTACCTTAGACCAAACTGTGACAAACCAAAACCCCAACTTAGAAATAACTTCCAGGAAATTCTCTATACCTGAAAATCTTAAGAAACCTCAAAGGCAGAAGAAAATGTATGAATGTGGTTCCTTGGAATAGATACAACAAATCTATCCTAAGTATTTCATACTATTGTATCTGTCTTTTACCCCTAAAATAAAGGGGTGTACATTTTCATATTTTCTTAAATATTTACTCCAAATTTTATAAATTTGAAAAATAACAGCAATTTTAATACCACCTTTTCCTTATTCCTCAATATGGCAGACATGACAGTGTACAGTATAAAAAAAGAAAGTACAGGCTTTCTGTTCAGAGAGACATGGGTTTGAGTCTCTCCTCAAGCATTTCATTCAGTTTAACCTCAACTTTATTTCCTCAGCTAGAGAATGGCAATAACACCACTTTTCATAAGTCTCTATCAACTTAAAGCCATTAAGTATAGCACTGGCTGCTGGCCCAAAACCTGGGGATGATCCACATGTCCACCAACAGATGAATGGATAAAGAAAATGTGGTATATACATATGCAATGGAATATCAGTCAGGCTAAAAAAGGAAGAAAATTCTGATACATGCTACAACATGGATGAACCTTGAAGTCGGCCAGTCACAAAAGGATTATATGAATCTACTATGTGAGATTCCTAGAATAGGCAAATTCACAGATGCAGGAAGTAGAAGAGAGGTGACCAGGCTCTGTGGGGAGGGAGAACGGGGAGTTACTGTTTAATGGGCACAGAGTTTCAGTCTGGAAAAAATTAAAAACTCTGGAGACGTGAGGGGTGGTGGTCGCACAGCGTTGTTAGTGCACCTGAGGCCGCTACTGACAGGACACCACTGGCGTGTACACGCGACACTAATATAACAATGTTGTCAGCTGCGACTGAAAAAATCTTTCATGGTAAACCTTGTTATACCACATTTTTTGAAACTATCTACTAGCTAAAACCATTCTCCATATGTAGTTGACCACTCTTCCCGGCAACGCCTATTGTCCCAACATGGTAAGTCACACTTCCTTTTGATCTCAAAAGTCTCAGTCTGCAAAATAAATTTAAATGGGCACCCTAATCATAATGGCTTCTCTCAGAGAAAAGGAAGACAACTTTTAACACTTCCTTTCTGCCTTCCCCCTCCACTATGCTGCTGAAACAGCAGCTGTTTCAGGTTTCTTTTTTCTCCTACTTTCAGTCAGAGACTGGAAAAGACAGCTTAAACTGCATAAACTATAAAATACTTATTTAGTTCCTGCAAATCTATCCTAAAATTCTCTACTGGATTTCATTAAGATTCAGGAAAACTAATTTTAAGCAACCCTATTTATTTGCATCCTAATTTTTTTTAATTCACTACAATGTGTATGAAAAACCAATAGTGTTATCTACACTCTGAACAAAAAGAGAAGGACAGATTGCATAAAATACAGACACATAAGCCACTAAAAATGGGCAGGGGCGATGCAGTCTAAAGATCAGCTACCAGGAACTCTAAGGCAATGACCAAGAAGGAAAAACGTTTTCTGGCAAACCACAGAGAGCACAACCTGGTCTAAGCATCTCTTGTCCATGCAGACGCTGCAGTGAACGTCGGCTGAACTGTAAATCACTCCCATTCTATAACCATCCAAAGACACTCTATAAATAGTATCAGTGGGTTTTAACTTGAAAGGGGGAGGGGAGGTAGCTGGGCAGGAGAAGTTTTAATGTAGAAAGCAAGCTATACATCTGGTTCTAATATATCCTCATGTGCTGGGAATCACTGCATTAGAAAATTCAGACAAGTCTAAATTAGTGTAATCAAAATTTTATTTCATATTATACCAACAAATTTTTAAATATCTATCTAGATACCATGTTCCAGAGCTTTCTATAAACTAATAAAAAACACAGACTTATACGATTTAAAATTTGTAAGGTAGCATTTATGCTATTTTAATCCCAAATTAATAGCCCTGCTCCCTCAAATGTCTTCCTTTCATGTTTTTCTTTATTTGATATCAGTCAAAAATCAAATACTCTCCTCAGCCAACATGGTGAAATGCATGTAACCCGTCTATTTCTAAGTCACTGCTGGTCCACAGACACCGGCTGTGTGTTCCGACGCTACATTTCTGCTACTCCCAATGGCCCCAGTACCTGGAGCTGGAGGGGTGTGAAGAATCAGTTCTCTGCTGCAAGGACTGCACACTGAACCTTTGTAGGCTCGTACTCTGAAAGCATATTTACAGTTACTCTCAAGTTCTGAAATCACTTTACTTGTGCCACAAACTTCTATCTCATTCCAAGACAACATTTCTTCATCTCGATTAATCTTCCGATACTCGAGGATATAGCTATCAGCTCTATCCTTTTCTGGACGGTGCCAATTTATCAAAGCATTGTTATAAACTTTGCTCTGCTCCTCATTGATCTCTGGCACATCTATGCCTGGAAAAAATTATGAAATAGAGAACAATGTTAAAATATCATTAAAGAATCTACGTTTTTCCTTAATGAAAATGATGTGCTGACAATACTTAAATCATTTCTGTACTGTCCAATTTTCTAAATTTATAATTCTGTGTGCGAGAAAAAGAATGATTCCTGCATGTGCGACAACAGGGATGGACACTGCAGACAGGCCGAGTGAGATGAGCCAGACGTAGAGAGACAAATACTGATTGCATGATCGAGGTAACTAAAATAGTCAAGTTCATAAAACCAAGGCTGGAATACTGGTTCCCAGGGTCTGGGGGCAGGGATGCATGGGCAGTTTTTCATCAACAGGCATGAAGCCCCAGTTAAGCAAGATGAGTAAGTTCCAAAGGTCTGCAGTGCAGCACCGGGCCTAGTCGACCACCGTACTGCACATTTAAAATCTGCTAAAACGATAGATTCTTATGGTAAGTGTTCCTACCACAAAATTTTTAAAAAACAACAGAGATTTTTAAAAGGCATGTTTATAACTGAAAAGAGAAAGAAGAATGAAAAATAAAAGAAAACTTGAAAGACTCAAATTCTGCAACACAAAAATTTAAAAATTTTAATTGTTTGCCATCAATTTCCACCTATTGGTTAACAACCCTCAACTTTAAAATGTTCCTTTGCGTCCTCCTATAAACAATTATTTTAATAAAGATTTTAAAATCCAAGTTTGGTGAATGTAGCAAAAAACTTCAATGAAACATTACACAATTTTCTTTCATATTTTCTTCCTAGAGTTGCAAAGCAATTTAAATAAATTATCTTGGTAGAAACATGGTTTTTATAAGAAAATTAGAGAGTACATAAAATATGCAAAAAATTTAAGTAACTCAAAGATAATCACTACAATGACTTTGTGTAGATCCTGCCAATATTTTTCTCACAGTGGCATTCCACTGAATGGATGTATCGGCATTAACTGTCTTCAGAAACATGCTTCTGTTAAATGCTTAAAGTATAGTACAGCTAGATCACAGTGCATACCCATAATCCTTTCCACAGAACAAATTCCAGTAAGTTTAACTATCTGGGTCACATGGTCAGAATAAGCTATGAAAGTTATACACACACACACACACACACATAAACAAACACACATTTTTATCAAATCACAGAGAAGTAAATGAAATGGAAAGTCGGAGTCCCCCTCTTATCCTTATCCCCCAGCTCTCTGCAGCAATGTACAAGCATGTCTTGGTATGGTGCATTTATGCAACCATAATGAGATCTATAAAGCCATCCAAAATATATCCTAAAGTAAAAAGAAAGAAAACACTAGTTACAAAATAACATGACTAGTATGACCCACGAGACAGCCCTTCCTTTTTCTGAAACAAAGCTTACAAAAAAAATAGGCATGCAGGAAAAAATGAGGAGACATCCATCAGTCAGAAGTTGGGTGCTGACTTTCCACCACTACACACTGGGTAATCCAAGATTACTGAGCTTCCACCTCATCTTTCCAAAGACTGTTTTGGTATCCCCAGGGAAGGGAGGACCTTGTACTACCAAGTGAACTAGCAGATAAGAAAACCAATACCTTTTGGGAAAAGAGGGAGTACAGGATATGAAGTAGAATCAGCATTTGAAAGACTAACAAATATCTATCTGGAAAAGCAAGACAGTCATAATAAACAAGATGATTATATATCTGAAAGGAGATTCAGGTACAGATTGGAAAAGAAAGGTGGGCACGGTAATAATCCTTCAGCATTTTTAACTTTTAAAAAGACAAATTTTCTTTGATTGAATATATAAATCCATACATGTATACCTGTATAGTAATTAGACTAAAAGTACACCCTTCTAAGGACTGAAATCGTTCACCATCACTAGAAGAGAAATCTAAGGGGCATGAAAAGGTCAGGAAAAAGAGGAAAGGAACAACTCCCTGCTGGGGAGCAGCAAAACACAAACATAAGTAAGTCTTATGGGCTGAACTGTGCCCCCTCAAAAAAGTTCATGTGACGTTCTGACTCCCAGTACCTCAGAATGTGACTTTATTGGAGAGAGGGTCTTTAAAAAGATAGTTAAGTTAAAATGAGGTCACTAGAATGGGCCCTAATCCAATATGACTAATATGACTGGTATCCTAATAAAAAATTTGGACACAGATGTACAGAGAGAAGACCAAGTGAGGACACAGGAAAATGACCACCTGCAAGCCCAACAAGGAGACCTTGGAAGAAACCAACCCTGCCAACACCTTGATCTCAGACTTCTAGCCTCCAAAATTATAAGAAAATTAATTTCTGTTGTTTAAGGCACCCATTCTAGATCATTTATTTTGGCAGCCCTAGCAAACTCATATAGCAAGGTAAACAGTTAATCATCTTAGAGTCACTTTGAGCCTAGCTATATCTAGGTTTTTGCCCTAGAGAAACTCACATACACATACAACCACTGTAGAAGATGTTCAGTGCAGCATTGTTTAAAATAAGAGACAAAACAGAAACAACTGTCTCTTGGTAGAGAAATGATTTACATAATGAAATAAGATAAAATTAAAATATAGCGGCCCGGCTGGTGTAGCTCAGTGGATTGAGCGCGGGCTGGGAACCAGAGGGTCCCGGTTCGACTCCCAGTCAGGGCACATGCCTGGGTTGTGGGCCAGGTTCCCAGTGGGGGCCACGTGAGAGGTAACCACACATTGATGTTTCTCTCTCCCTTCTCCTCTCTCTGAAAATAAATAAATAAAATCTTTAAAAAAAAAAAAAAAAAAAAATTAAAATATAGCTTTAAACCAGAACTTTGTGTATGACCAAATATTTATGTTAATTTTTTTAAAAGCAACTCACAAAAAGGAAACATACAATTAGATACCATTTACATAATGTTTAAAAATGCAAACCAATAGGCTATAGTTTTGTGTACAAAATCAGTTTTAAAAACATAAATACAATATGATTTTTAAAATATGATGGCTCTAGGCAACTGAGATTCTGCTTCATAATGTCCAGTTGAAGAAAATTTGTGTTTTTTCTACATAATGCAAACTCAGACTAAAAGAGTGTGCTTTTGCCATTATTAAAACTCACCACTAGAGAAAAAGGACAATTCTCCAAGAACTTCTGTTTGTTTAGATGTATCAACAACGTAGTCCTCAAAAGAAGTCTGAGCCGCAGGTCTAAAGCTTTTCAAAGATTCCGTAGCTTTCTGGATTCTGTATTCAAACAAATATATTTTACATAACAATGATTTGGTAAAAAGGCAAACTAGACTTCAATGTGATTAACAAAAGAAAACCACTCAACATTAAGAGTGAAGCAAGAGGTGCTTCCTATAACAACTAACTCCATTATGAACAAACCACTCAATGCTACTGCGGAATTTATAGCAGCATTTAATGACATTGCTAAGGAGATTCTAGGTTAAAAGGAAAATACGTACCTGAGGTGGAGTTGTTTGGCTGTCTGTACGAAACAAGACTGATCGGTCTCCTTAAGCACTTCTTGAGCATATCCCACAAGTCCATTGTTCTCTAGAAGCCCCTGATATTCTTCCATTTGAGTCTGAAATTTGTCTAATCTGAGTTTCTTTGAAGCATCGATTGCTTTCAAAACAGATGATTTCCTCTCTTCTAGAATTTCAAAGAGCTTTTCAAAATGTGTAATTGCCTCTTCTTTAGCCCTGTCTCCGTTACACTATTATAAAACAAGCAAAGCATTACCAATGTCTTTTCACAAAATAACCAAAAAAACAAACTCAAACATTGTAAAGAAAATAAATTGTGTCTGATTCTGAAATTTGGCATCAAGGAATGATCAGTAGACATACATTGTAGTTTTATAATATTGTACCTTCATGAAACTTTTAATCTCCAAAGTATTTAAAATAAGAAAATAACTTTCAATTAACTGAGGCATAAATTAACTGATTTAACTAAAGACACAGGAAAAAACAATTCTGGAGATAAATCATTTCTAATTAAAGAAAATTTTTTTTTACCATTTCTACCTATTCTGATTTTTTTTAAAGTCAACCACAGCCATGAAACTCAGTAAAATGACACCCTTTACTAAGATATAAAAATGTAAACCTTCAAATTAATATGTTAATGGTAATTAAATCCTATGTGGCTTTATGCAAATTATTTAAATTCTTTATGCTTGAGTTTTTCTCTTTTGAAAACTGGAAATAGGTTTATTTTTTGAAGACAGAAAAAGATTTATTTACATAAAATGCTCACCACAATGTCACGTAACCTCAATAAACATTATTTTCACTGTACAACATAAGTATTCCTCCACTTTGTCAAAAAAAGATCCTATCTGTAGTAATCACTACAAATGTGGTAAACATTTTTCATGTCAATAAAATCAAAGATCAACCTGACTTTGAAAATAAGACCATCACCGCTCTCACCACACTCATCGTAACAGGCCCTAGGCAGCAGCCACCAGGAAAATAGTCTCCAAGAATATTCTTAAAAGCTGACAATATATTACAGAAGTGCACTGTGCATTTTCCAATGACTGCTGGCCAATATTTATTGTAATGAGAGTAAAATTTTTCCAGATTCCCTTCTCTGTTTCCTAACACCAACAGCCAAATTATTTTTAAATGGGTGTGATGAGAGAAGACAGAGGGTGGTGACATTTGGGTAGTATTTCACTGACCTATTAAGCCATTAAACCAGAAATATCATTATATTCAGGTAAAAAGGACATTTTTTTCCAGCTAAGTATAATTATAGATAAAAAAAAGACAGTATCACAATCATCACTAAGTAAAACTTAAGCATAGAGACAAATTCTCTAGTGTCAAAAATCCCTGCTCATAAAGCTGCAAATGTTGCTTAGGTCAAAGGTACAAAAAGAAACTAAATGGTTTCTCCAGGATCCCATGGCATCAGTGTCTACATGAATACTTGATGCCCGAGTTCCTTGGTTTTCAACCTACTGAATGAAAACCTCCAAACATGTCCCCGTTTCCCCGACTTCCGAAGGGCAGCATGCCCGAGAACCACCAGAGTAAAACCAACCTGAAATGACCAAAGAAACAACCCCTGGAGCAACCTAGATGACTAAATCTGGGACCCAGGTGATAACGTTCTGTGTGTTGGGCGACTATAACAATCAGGCAAAAATATGAGAAGAAAATTCCATTTTTAAATTACATGGAAAAACAACGTACTTAGGGTGGTGAATGCAATTAGTGAATATCAGAAAAAGAATATTAAAAACAAAAGCAATACTGGCAGTTTAGTAGTAATTCACATAACTTCTCAATAATTTTAACCCATCTTTGAAAAAATTTTCAAGAAGTAAGAGTGTCGTACCAGTCAGGATATTTTTATATTGAATTATAACTTCTAAAGTGATCTGGAGGCAATGGTTCTTCCATTTATTTCACGTAGACAAAACAAACAGGCATTAAATCAGTGAAAGATATTTGTAATTTTAAAATAACCCAATCCTCTTTACCGTATTTTTTAAATACCATCAATTTTCCTATACTTTTATTGAAATATACAAACAGGAAAATGTAAGCTAGTGTAGAGATTAATGAATCTTTGCAAGTACACCCATGTAACCAGCATCCAGAGGAAATAAAAAACCATCACCAGCACCCCAGACGCCACCCTCCCAACTCTCCAAGGCACTGATCCTCCCCATCTTCAACCACTCTATCCTGAATTCTAACAATATGGTCCAGTCTCACCATTTTTGGTACTTTTTATAAATGGAATCACATAGTATATACTTTTTATCTGGCATCTTTCAATATTATTGCAATATTTACCTACACTGTTGCACACAGCTATAGATCACTTACTGGGGCTTATGCTCCAGTACTGACAGGCATCTGGGTAGTTTCCACTTTGTGGCTGTTACAACAAATGGAGCTATGAACATTCTAATACATGTATTTTAGCGAACGTAAGTCAGGTACATATACTTAGGGATATCTGGAATTTTAAATAAATTTGGTTCTATCCATGGATAGCACATTTTTCAAAGGTGACCTGTTAATTTTTGTAAAATATAGACAATTGCAAAACCTGCCATTAATTGCCACATAAAGAGCCATCACTCCTTCCTCTGTGCTCCAATATTATCTCATCACTTACCTCTACCACGGCACCAGTCACACAGCATAATTTATGTTGCACATTTGTCTTCCTAGTCCCAGAAGAGTAGAAGTGAAATCTAATTTTGTATTCCCAGCTCATATACTACCCCCAACATTTTATAAATTAAAAAATAGTTATTTAGATGAAAATGCAAACCAGTTTCTCATTTACCTCTGTTTCTTTCATTAACAAGTTTAGTTCAGAAATCTGCCTCTTCACCTGGCTCTCCTTGCCAATAAGGTAATCAATATCCTTTGAAAGCTTTTCCTGTTGGAACATATTAGTAACACAAATAAACGGAAACAGAAGTTTGCCACAGCCCTCGCAGAATCTTCTTTTTTTCCACAGTACTTCTTTAGCCTACAATGAACAGACTATGACGACTATAGTTATTAACGCAGCGTAAACGGTTTCTGGCCTTTAGCACGGAGACCTGAGTATAAATAAGATATTAGAAGCAGGCTGGAAAAAAGAGCAATGTAGTAATGTTCAGATTAGTCAAAATTCCCAATACACAAATAGTACATTTTTGATAGCCCTTATCACTCCTACAACTCTGCCTCCTAAGGCTTCTATTCTAAGTAAAGGGAAGAGCAGCAGTTCAAACGGTGTGGCCCGCTGCCAGTCTTTATAATTCACTTACCCCCCCCCCCCCACCCACACCACACACAGCAACAAAGGCCCTTCCAAAGTAATCTCCACAGCCCCTCTCAGCCCGGTATTCATTCAATAATTACACAAGACATAACAATGCAAATACAGATTTATAAAAAATAGAGCTCACTATGCTTCCTGAGCTTACTAAATAACTTGTTTATAAAGTAGCCATTTTGAAATTAGTATAGTTTATCATAGATATAACATCATAGGTTTTGGTGAGATCCCCGCTCCATCCCAGAAGAAAATAACAGGTAATAACGTCTGAAGTATATTAAAAAACAATATAAAACAAAAAATCCTGAAGCACCATGGTACAAAGTTAAAACAGACAAATGTATTCAATCTAAATAAAAATAAGCACATTCAGAAAACACTTTCCAAGCTATAGCATTTATCAGACCTAAACATTTCTTGGCCACTGACAAAGACACGAATGAATAAGAAAAGAAGAAGGACTGAGACCCAACTTCTAGGAATTTGAGAAGTTAGTCTCCTACACAGTTCATCTTCCTGTTTCTTTACTCAGACCATGTAACAGGGTGAGAGAGCGTAGGCAGAAATCAAAGTGACAGGTCTCTGACAGGATCCAGTTGTAATTCTTGGGCAACACCCAGAAATCAGACACTGAGTTTTCTTGACCGCTCACCGCACAGACAGGGGAAGAACCGTCAAGTACAGGAACCAGATTTCTGAGGACTAAAGGCAAGACGGGACAGGGAAAGAAACTAGGGTGTTGAGAACAGGAAGAGACAGAAAATCCTGTGTCTTAACCCAGAATTTTGTTTACAAAGCTCACTGAGTACAAACTGCACAGTCAGTGGCCGAACTGGGACCTCCTCGCTGCACAGCTCCTCCCACGTGTCCCTGTCGAGCCCGTGCTAGGTAGGACCAGGGGTATCGGGTGCAGATGGTGGCACGCTTCGTAGCAACAGTAGCAAGGAGAAGATTTTGGCCATTTAAATTGAAGCAGGTCTTGGTTCTAAAACAGCTTAAATTAGAAATACAAGATAGGCTAGAGAAGAAGAGCTGACAGAATTCAAAAGTACGGTCTAAGGTCTAAGAGCCCTGGGGTCACTTGGTAAGCTGTAACGCTCAGACGAAGTCTTTGGCCAGTGACAGCTGCTACCATGTTATCAGCCCCGGTCCTCTCTGCCCTCTCAGACCCAGGCAGTCTGTGTTAAGGCCAGATCTATTTTAACCAAGAAGCAGTGTCCACTTATTCACAGATCTCCAAAAAGTGTAAGCACTAGGAACTGAGTATAAAGTAACACATAAAAAAAAAAAAACAACACATGGCTCCTACCCTCAAGAAGTTCATTTAGTAGGGGAAGCAGTCCTCTAGGAACTGATCAGAGGCAGACAGCTCAACAACCCCAAAATTGCTCAAAAGCTTTGCTCTAGAGCAGTGGTTCCCAAGTGCGGCATGCGCCAATCTCTGAGAAGTAACACAGTGTGCAGAGGCCCGAGCTCTTCGAAGTGGGAGAGGACTTGACGTCCACAGTTTTACCAAGCGTTCCAGGCAATTCTAATACCCACCAAAGTCTGAGAACCACTGCCTCCCTCTTTGAATCAGGCCCTGGGTCAAAGGTACCCAAAGAAACATTAGCGTCAACAAAACAAAGGAGAAGGAAGAGAGAAAGAGAATTTCATTCAATAATTTCTCCGAATACCTTCTATGTGAGGATGCTGGGAGAATAACATATAACTCATGTGGCCCCTGGTGCTCATGAGTTATGTAGTTTTAAGGTGATATCAGCTTTGCTATAGGTCTGAAATGTGTAGAATAAAGTGTTGGGAAGAAAAGTTATAGAATGATACACTTTAGTAAAGCACCAAATTATGTCAGCAAACATGGCAATACTATTCACGATAAATTTCACATACCCTAAAGTACAGAAGCTACAGTACTTTCTCATTCAATGGTGACTATTTAAGGGTGAATAGGGTACATTTTCTACTTTGCTCGGTCCTACTTTTTAATCATTTGTCTAAAATCATAAATCCAGATGAAATAACAGTACCTGAACAAGATTCTTAACTCCCTTCTAGAAATTTATAGAAATGAAGGAAAATAAAACTAGAAAAAATTCTTTAAGAAATATTCCTCCATAAAACGTCAATTAACTACTGTAAATATAATTATAGAGTAGACGATTAAGATGCGCTAACAACCAACCCTCCTTAACGAGAAAATGCACAGTTGTGTGAGAAGTTGGAAAAAATCCTAGAAAATCCACTGACACCCCAAGTAGGAGAGGCCTGGGCTTGAGGTGTGGCCAGACTGCTGGAAAGACAGCGGACACTCAACTGCAACCCCTTCCATGGGAACACAGCATTCCAAAGCTCTAGCAGCGCAAGGTGGTCAGAGGGAAGAGTACACTGGGAATGGGGGGAGGTGGGAAGAACTCTGCACCAGTCCCTCTTCTGGAAGAGCAAGTCGGCGAACAAAGGCAAGCCATAAAAAAGATGCAACCACTGCATTTCGAGTGCTTACGTGTGTGTACTTCCGTCTATCTGGAGATTAACAGGAGATGACTATATGAAGAAAAGAAGAAAATACAGGTGTCACCTAACAGAAGACCAGTCGCAGGACTGACTCCTCTCAGTTATTAACTATTTAGGCCAGTTCACCCAATAGCACTTTCCAGAAGTGAAAGGGCACCATCCACAAAACAACTTGGTAATAATTCTGAGAGGCCACACACTCCAACACAGTCTACCTGCACGAGAAGCCAGGTCAAACAAAGACGCAGACAGGGAGCCTGGCCCCTGCTTCAACCAATAAACAGAATAATATAGCCTGCATCATGCAGCTTCCAGCTTAAAAATCGAAAACCAAGTGAAAAGGAAGAAGATCTAAGGCAATCTGATTACTACTTTTGGAGGTTGGAAAATCCATTATGGAGTCTATTTTTTAAAAAGTCTAAATAGATATGAGAGAAATAACAGAATGTAAAGAATAACTTAAGTGTATACTATTGTCAAAGATTTCACTCCAGGTAAAAGTTTTTGGACAACTTATATAAGATCAAGCCAATAAGCAACAAAAAAGGTGTCAAAGTTAAACATAATTAGCAAACACTGGTACTACCACTGGAGGGCATAATAAGAGTAACAATGACTGCATTTTCTCTCCCACTTGAAAAAATTTTAAAAAGCTATCAGAAAATATGTAAGAGCTCTGAAGACACTGGACATCGACAAACAAAGAACTCTGAGAGATGGTAAACGAGACAAACCTATGATTGCCCCCAGCTTACTGTCTGGAGAAGGTTTCCAAGGCCAGGCACAGAGACGAACCCAAACGGAGCCAAGCCTCCAATGAGTTGAAAAGATGAAGCAGTCAGGTAGGCCAGAGTTTGTAAAGCATGACTCCTAAGCGCAGAGGGCTACAGAAGGAACTCCAGAGATGTACAGGGTTCCCCTTACTTCTTCAGGGGGTATTGATCAATCATAGTGGGAGAAATCTGCCAGAAGCCAGGGGAAAAAATCACCCAAAGGGACTAAAGGAAACGAAATTCCAGGAGCTCACACAAGGCTGGAAATAGTGCCTGTTTACTCCCAGCCAGACTAAATTCATTGGGCATTGGGAAGAGTAAATGTTTTTTACATCAACAGTTTGGTTAAAATTAGTCCTAGAACTAAGTGCTGCTCTGTTCTGCCTAACAAAGCTGAAAAGCAAGGCCCAAAAGGAACAACTGTCTCCAAGTAAGTAACTTAATCACATACCAGAAGAAAACTCAAGAATCTGTAGGATACAAAAATAATCCAGTGCCCAATAAGTACCTGGCAGCCAATCAAAAACTGCCAGGCATGCGAAGAAGCAGGGAATATAAATCAAAATGAGAAGAAATATCAGTCAAAACTGACCTAGCAATGCCAGGGCCGGGTGGCTCAGCTGGTTGTGGTCATCAAAAAAGGTTGTGGTCGATCCCTGGTCAGGGCACATACCTAGGCTGAGGATTTGATCAGGTAGAAGTACACACGGGAGGCAAGTGGTTGATGTTTCTCCCTGATACTGATGTTTCTCCATCCCTTTCTTTCTTTCTCTCTCTCTCTCTCTCCCCCCACTCCCCCCTTCCTCTCTGCCTCTCTCTTTTAAATCAAGAAAGATAGCCCCAGGTAAGGATTTAAAAAAAACTGACCTAGCAGTGACACAGATGAAGTAATATACAATGACAATGGAACAATTATACTTGTAATCCACATACTCAATGTAAAAGATTGAACATGACAGACATATAAAATGCAAAATATAAAACTGTATATATATAAAAAAAATTTAACTTGGATCAAAAATGTGTATACATAGTATTAAAGATAGAAAGGAAACAAAAATTAAAACGGGTGGTAGATTTATGCATTGATTTAATTCCTTTTTAAAATATTGTTTAAAATAAAAAGAATGAAACAAAAAACAGCATTATACCACTACACACTTTACTGTTTTAAAAAGGCCATGTATAAGGTTAAAAGGCAGGAAGTTACTCAGTTGTAGCTGCTGAGGGTCTCACCAGAATCAACAGAATTCTACAGGCAAGTAACAAGAATCAAATGTCTTAAAATAGTTATTGTCCTTCGAAGTGTGACTTTCCCATGCACACAATGTCACAGGCATTGTGCTCACTGGGGATTATAATGAAGTACCCTTCATCCCTGTGTCTTTCCTCAGAGTTCAAAACCAGCTCATCAGCGTGACAAAAAACGGCCTGGTCAGAAATCCGAACCACCTAGTATCAGTAGACCATTAATTAACAGTTTACACTCTTAACTCACTTTGGTAAAACAGACCACACAACAAGTCTTCATTCCATAAAGAAAAAGTTAAAGGCATAAAGAAAAATAAAGTTATAAAGAATCAAAAATTAGTTCCAAAAATAAGCAAGCCTACCTTTAAGGTTTTGTAGGCATTGCTCATAGTGGTCACGCGGTGGTTGGAATGGTTGCCACCCAGCTTACAGAGGTGGCAGACCGGCCGCCTGCACAGTTCACAGTACATGTTGATTCTCTCTGTTTCATGCTCCGGGCACATCAAAATCTATCGAGTGAAGAATAAAAGTGTCATCATAGCGTACAGATTACTCGAAGTCCCAAAATACAAAAGATCTGATTGAGAAAAATCACTCAAGCTATTTAAATTAATGAAAGTGTAAAAAGAAATAAAAACATTTGGTATGTCATATGAAAATTCCCTATGCTAGATTTATTACTGTTCAACTTCAAACAGTCAAGTACATAGATGTTACTTCCCCTAAACGTGGTGATAAGACGGTGAAAAGTTAGTTCTTTTCAGACGTAAATAGAGTGTTTAACCAAGCTGAAAGGCTCTGGCAGCACAGACCAGGCCACTGGCAATGCCCGTAACCAGCATCTGTATAAGGTGCCGGACTCGTGAGAACCCAGGCCTCGCTGTCCTCACAAGAAATCTGCTTCCAGGAGAGTCTCGGAACGCTTTATGATACAAGCTTCCAGATGAGTTTGTTTTTACACATTAATAGCACACATATTGACCAAATCCAGAATTGTGTTTTTCTTACTTAATTTTTATCTTTTACTCAGTAAACTATCATCAGAGGTACATTTGAAGATTTACATAAAATAACTGTTTTCATTTGGATGGAGAGACTCCTTTAGACTAGCACACTGATGAAATCAAAAAGGTGTCCATGATTCCAACGGTTTATATTTTAAGCAACCATAGCTGCTCTGATAATTTAGAAAGAAAAAAAAGTCCAATTTGAAAGTCCTAATACCGATGTGCCGGTCCTGGAGAAAAACAACTGGAAAAGATATCAAATTTTTACCATGTCCAAGTGTCTACATTCTCAAAGTCACTACATTTAAAATAAAATATAAAGTTTGGCTTTCTGCAAGGAATGATCATAAGAACTCAAAGCTATGGGCAACTATTCTATAGGATAACCTTTTTAGAATTTTACTATATTGAATAACTTTTGGATAAAAAAGGACTTTTCCTCAGTATAACCTATTCTTATTTCTTTAGTTTTCTTTTATTAATCTTTTATTTGTAAACTGAAAGAGTAAGATTGCAATTTATACTCAAAATATTCACTCAAAATCTCATGAATTCTTAACTCATAAAACCCAAGCCTAGTATAATTTATTCAATAATCATAGGTTCTTTCATGATGGGATTAATCAATTTATTAATTTAAAAAAGAAACAGTAATTGCCAAGTTGAAGTCATAAATTTTTAGAAGTCTATGATCTTGAGCATTTAAAATGACGTAGGAACATAACAGAGGATTGAAAACTACTTAATAAATCTTACTACACTGATGCAGTCTGAAAAAGAGTCATTCAAAACACAGAAGCACACGTTTGTTTGAATCTACCAGTTTACTGCACTATTTAGTACGATCTAAATAATCAGCTCATAATTTCAAGACTATCGGGAATTTTTTTCCACTTTCGATTCTGAATTAAAGGTTTTATGCTCAACAATATAAATAGATTTTAATACACAGTAACGAAGTTGTAAAAAATAAGAACTTTAATTAAGAAGCTACGGAAATCAGAAAGCAGTGTAAGTGAAGATAAAAAAATCATTCTGCCTTTCAGTCAGAGAGCAGGGCTAACAATACATACAGTTCTTTTGAACATTATTATAGAAGTCACCCAGAATATTTAAGAACTACAAATTCTACTTCAGATACTAGGTGGTATATCACGAACTTCAGAATATTAGGTTGTAATTACACCAATTTATTCACAGTAAAATTTTAGGTAACTTTTAGACAATTATGGGTTTATCATATTAAAACACAAAAGCCTTTCAACTTTAACCATTTTAACCTGAAGGAGAATGTCTGAGATCATCTTCCTTCCATTCCTCACAGTTACCAGTATGAACACTCATGTGCTGGGCTGTGCTATTTGTACTTCTCACCCACGGGGATGTTTAGCAGCACACTAAATAACTCCACCTACGAGGCCTTAACTTCTTGTCCAGGCTTTTAAAGTTATTTTTTTTTTACTGTCAAATTCTAAAAGGAATGCAATAATTCCTTTTATAATACTAAATTTAATATTGCAACAATAAATCTTCACTTACCTTGGGTCTAAAATTAGTGGTTGGGCCCACATACTCATGCTGAGCTTTTACAGTACCCCAAGGATGATAAATTTTGAAGCATTCATTGCAGTAGCTTGCACTACAGTCCATGCAGCTTTTTGTGGATTCTTGAGGTGGTGGTTTACAAAGGTCACACATAATGGCTGTGGCCGCCCTGGCTGCCTGCCGATATTTCTCGACAATAGTTTCCAAAGTAAAATTTCGAAAGAGACCATTGATTCCTCGTTCTCCAAGATCCACATCATGCTCACAGCCAGGGCAAGGAAAAATAGTTGTCCTAGGGGTCAATGAATTGCGCTTCCAGCCTGTGTAATTGTAAGTCCTTGTTTAGTTACATTGGTAGGAAAATGAATAGAATGAAGAAAAAAAGAAGATAGATCTACGAATATATTCCAAAACTATAATGCTCAAAGTGGCTCCCTTTGAATCAATCTGTATTTTGAAAGTGCTTTTTTTAAAAATATTTTCCCTTGGTAATTAAAAGATACACCCAAGTTATCAAACAGTTCTTAAAACCAAAGAGAAAAATATTCTATAGTAAATCCCACATAAAAACCATTTTAAATCAGTTATATGGACAAAATATATAGGGTCTGGTAGAAGTAACACCTCCTTGAGTGTGGTTGGTAGGGTAATAATGTGGGTGTAATAACTTATAGTTTTAGTTTGAACATTTTACCTAAAATGTCAGTGTGCTTGAGTGTGATAGTGGTATGTCACAGACTTACATGCGTATGATTTTGTAATTAAAAAAAGAGGTGTTATTTGTGCCAGACCTTGTATAATACAATACTACACAGGGTCAGGATCTTTTGAAATTATATAATTAACATTTATAGTTATTTTTATGTATCATATCCAAAGAATTCTGACTTGCATTCAAATGAACACAATGTGGGCTGTGTGATTAAAAAATGATTCATACATAAAAAAGCAGGAGTCCTTAACCTGGGGCTCCATGATTAGGCTTCAACAGATGCAAGTAGTTTTCCAAACTATTAGAAATTGTATGCAAATTTTGCATATTTATACCTATGCATATTTTCTGTTTAAATAATCCATATCTTTTACCAGGTTCTCAAAGGAATATGTGACCAAAAAATTGTTAAGAACCACTGCAATAGAGGGTTTCCCCCTGTAGTATTGTTTATCTGGGAAAATCATTTGCTAATTGAGTGCAATCAGTAAGAGTGAAAAGCTCATTCATAGACCTAGAATCTAGTGACTGACTATAAGAGGGACCAACCATTTAGTATCTTCTTATGACCTGAAAAAAAGAATCATTGAGGTTACTTCATTCAGTAAGCCAAAAGTTACCCAAGAAGTACTACAAATAATTTTATAGTATATACACAATACGATGAATAAACATCACACGATTATCAGTATTACCCTAATTTTAATAAACCAACCATAACATGGCAATCCTGACCCACAGGTTCACAAGGATCCGGGGTTGTCCATTTAACACAGGTGCATGCATACCAAGTCCCTCTTCTCAATTATAAACCTATTCTTAGAGTATGTAATCTTGGTCACCCACAAAAGAACTACCTAAAAATAAACACAAACTTCTTAAACTACAGCCTTCTTTAACACTGCCATGTATCTAGACCAAAAACGGTTAACCTTAGTATACCACAGTTAGAAAAGGTCTTTAGGCAGCTATATTAATGTTGTCTTGACACAGTAACATTAGCACTGAAAAGACTGTCCTAAAAAATTCCTGGCACGATATATGTACAGGTAAAATTTGGCAATCAGCTCACAATGTTATTCATTCAAGATGACTTCATGACGTGCTAGATGGCATTGGGCCCTGAAAGCTAGTTATACAACAAATATGCAAAATATTTTTAATATTCCATTAGAGATATTTTAACCTCTACATTTTTATTTTTTAGTATTTTTTAAAGATTTTATTTATTCATTTTTTAGAGAGAGGAGAAGGGAGGGAGAAAGAGAGGGAGAAACAGCAATGCATGGTTGCCTCTCACACAGGTCCCTCTCACTGGGGACCTGGCCCACAACCCAGGCATGTGCCCCGACTGGGAATCGAACCGGGACCCTTTGGTTCCCAGCCCGCACTCAATCCACTGAGCTACACCAGCCAGGGCTAACCTTTACATTTTCAAACACACAGAAAAAAGCATACCAAAAAAGCTGCCCCATAACAATCTTAAAATCCCATATAAAATACATTCTTGTACTAATTCTGAAAACATGCAATACGGTCCAAGATGTTTCACAACATAGCAGGCATATAATGAAATAAGCAGCAAAGCTGTTTTTAAAACACATGCCAATGAAAATTTCATTTATTGAAAAAACAAGCCATATAATTCTGGAAGTGATACAGTACAGTGGTCAAGTTTAAACAAATGGAAATTCACATTTAATTCCATGCTTTCACATATGAACTAGGTGACAGAAATTAAAATGGTTAACTAATCCCAACAGTCAATGTTTTAAAAAAAATGGGTTATTTTTGGTTTTATGAATTGAAGGTTGTGATCCATTGAGCAATAGAATAAAGTAAAATTAAATCATGCTTTAACATGTACACTAGTGACGCCCAAATTTTGGCCTTCTGTTCAGAAGTTAAAAAAAACTTTCATCCCCTTTCTGTAAACCTCTTTTAACTTATATTTATAATAAAAAATAAGGTATAAGCATCATAATAAACTTCTTAAATCCAATGAAATATTTAATCAATATTATCTATTTTTGTAAACAGATTTTAAAAGCTCTTGATTTTTTTTTTCAAGTGCTAAGAACTGATATATTTTTATTTCAGCTATCTTTGTTTTCATAAAAACCACCAACAGAATATATGTTCAGGGCAGCAAGGAACACAGGACATATCTGAGGATGTTCTGGGAAGTAAATCTAATGAAGAAAAATCAGAGTGGAACTAAGAATAAAATGTAATAGAATTAACTTTTACTCTCTATAGCTGTGCTGTCCAATATAGTTAGTAACCATTAGCCAAATATGGCTACTGGAATTAGATTTAATTCATATTAAATTAAAAATTAACTTCCCTGGTTGTACCAGCCACATTTCAAATTCTCAAGAGCCACATGTAGCTAGTGGCTACCATCCCGTACTGTGCAGGGTCAAACATTTCCATGATTGTAGAAAGTTCCACTGGATAATACTGCTCAATAGCACAATATGAAAAAGAAAAGTAATAATGGCTTAGAAGGTAAGGAAGTGCTGTAGGCCAAGCAATGCAATTTTAAGTCGAACTACATTTGTGGAGTCAATAATATACACAAATGATTTGAATACTGTCATCTTGCAGAATCAATTATTTTGCCCATATAACTTTAGTACAAAAACAAATTAAATCAAGTATAAATTGATACAATTTAAAAATGAAGACTCCAAAATATCTTCAAATTGGTTTACAGCAAATCTCCCCAAAAGTCATCTTTCAGTCATATGTTTTACCATTTAAATATGAAAGAGAAAAGAAAATATTTCAAAACAAAGAGAGTCAATACATAACAGGTTCAGAAGCTCTGCTACTGCATCCTCTCCCACATTCTAGCTACAGACAATTTCCCCGATGTTATCCCCTGGCACGGCGGTCAGCGGGCTACCTCTCTACACACTAGACATTCGTGTCGGGTTTCTTGGTGTTTGGCAATGGGCTGATATTTATACCACACCCTACTGTTTCCTTTGCACACTCCGACCATCTGATTCCTACCAGTTAAATTTAATTATTGAGGATTATTAGTATTTTCAACTTGCAATACCTTTTTCTCAACTACTACCTTAATCAAAAACAGGTAATAGCAATGAACTTTTAAAAAGCAAATTGCTCCTACTTTTCCTCCTAATTGCTATATTTCAATATTTAAAATTCTCAGAGATCACTAAAGCAGAATGTAATTTCAACTCCTTAATAGTTAAGGAGTAGTTACATTTATATAGTCCTAAAATTATTTCGGTCCTTTGAAGGCAACCACAAGGCTGATGTGGCCCCCAGTGGAAATGAGTTTGACACCCCTGCACTAGAGCCTGTAGGAGAAAAGATTACATGTGGCTTCTAGTAGTGACTGTCAGATTTTAAAATCAAGGCATATAGAGAATTATAAGGAAGGCAGAAAGGGATAACATTTCAGATGTTTATTTTCTCCAATAAAATATAAGGTATCACCAGCATCTCTCTCTCTCTCTCTCTCTCTCTCACACACACACACACACACACACACACAGCAAATTTTACTTTAAAGGTCAACTAGAGTAAGTAGAAAACCTTTAAAAAAAAAAAATAGACTGGCCCACCTTTTATATAGAAACAAATACTTCAGAAAGCCTTACAGCCTTTGCAGTGTATGTTATTTACCCACAAATGAGTAAGACCTCAATGTTACAACTCAAATATTTTAAAACATTAACAAAGAAAAGACACCGTATGTATAAAACAAGCAGAGACTGTTTTAACTACAAAAATTACAAAAATTCTCAACATCCTTAAGCAAACTTTTAAACACAGAAGCAAGCATTGGCTTATTAACCTCCCCAAGGTAGCAATATGGCTATTAACATAAGCTTCATTCCACTCCATAAATGTAAAGGATTTTTAAATTAACATTATTTTATTTTTTCTTCCTTTTTTAAAATTACTTTATTGTTTTTCAATTATTTTAAAAGATAGCAGAGTACGTTATTTTCTTTAAAAACATCTCGTCCTGTACACTGACAAAATTGCAAGCACTAATACTCAGTGCTCCCCTTTGAAAACACCAGAACTCGTTTAGAAATTTACTCCTGTTGACCTTTAATTCCTTTCAGCCCAATCTGTTCATGTTCCACAAAATTTTGAAGACTTGACCACTGATGTTTAAAACCTTATCTACACGAGGGTATTTAATTTAAAGCGAACACTACACTGCCTGCGGCCACACAAGCAATAAAGCATTCTACCTCTCCACCCCAGAGATCTCCGTTGTGATGCTGTGAACAATGAACAGAAAGCTGGATTCAGAATTTAATTTCAAAGAGAAGATTCACAACTTGTTAACAAAAGATAAAGCAGTAACTGTGTCCTACACATAACACAATTACTGAATTAACAGTAAAAAAAATGTGTTTTTCCTGGTACACATGGTATTTATGAAGCCATCCATCCTTTCTTTGAGTTCAGAATTAATCACTATTGGTGCAGCACTTCAGAAATCTACACTTTATCTTATAGATTTGTATTTTTAAACAATCATATTTCTGGTAACCACTGCAAATACAAAGTAAAATCAAGCATCTTTTGTTTAATTTTTTACTGATGTAAATAAATATTACTAAAACTATATCTTTGTGACAAAAGGAAATACAAAATAGGGGAAATACAATATATCTTTCAAATACAAAAAGTTTGCATATATATGACCAAAGATGTACAGGAATATAGGTCTTATATTTTTACATAATTTGATATGCTATTTTTATATATATCATAACTCCCTTCAAGGCACCTTTCTTTTCAATCTGTCAAATGTCCAATGCAACACTATTCAACAAAGGAATATGTGAGCCATAAGTGTAAGCCATGCATGTCATTTTAAATTTTCCAATAGCCAAGTTTTTAAAAATTGCTGAAATTCATTTTAATAACACGTTATTTAACGCAAACATCTAAAATACTATTGCTTCAAAATGTGATCCACATAAAAATTATGCAGAGATATTTTACAGTCTTCTTTTATTTCTAGGTGTTCAAAACCCAGTGTGTTTTACACTTACAGCACATCACAAGTCAGACCAGCACATTTCAGCGCTGAACAGCACACGTGGCCGGTGGCTGCTGTACTGGGCAGTCCAGGTCTAATCCAACCCCTTAATTACCATTAGCAAAACTAATTTTTAGAATTCTATTATTCCCACACCAAGTACTCAGCAAAGGGACTCTGATTTCCTTCCCAAGCATGTCTAAATGATGAAAAAGTTAAATTAAAAACAAACTGCCAGACAAAAAGGGAAAATTACTTACCCATGAATTTATGTTTTAATCTATCCAAAGAAAAGTTACAGACAAATGTCCCATAAATGGAGGAAGTGACTTCTACTATTTTAAAACTGGTGATCGTGAGATAGGAAATGCTAAAATTTGCATTCATTTGCTATAAATCTCCAGGATTTACTACTATACTTGGAGCCTTCCCACCTTCTGAATGCTCCATCTGTATCTGTTATACTTATTTTATATGTTCTTGATGAAGGACTGTATTCTAATTATTGCATCTCTTATAAAGCTCTATGCACCATATTAGGCTATATGCTTCTTTAAAATAAAAAGATGGATGGGATCTATCTTTTTCACTACTCTTCAGCATTTAACCATGTCTCATAACTAGGAGGTAACAAATATTTGGCAAATGAATGAATGCAACTGGTACTCAAAAAGGCACAGCACTTTGGGGGTGGAGAGTACATGGAAGATGATGTAGCAACTGGCTTGACCCCCCCTCGCCCGGGCAGAAATGCCCTTTATGATATTTAGAAAAGATGGTCACCCGTCTATTGTTTAAAACGAAGACTCCAAACACTGATGGCCCAAAAACTGAATGGGTCAGAGTCAAAGATGTGTTTTGGCTGCCTGACCCTATGCTGACTTGGCATGATGTTTTTAAATAATTCAAATTGACTACCAACATTTAAAAAACAGATTTTGCATCAAAACCATCAGGTTGTTTTGGGGGGAGGAACAGTAAATCCGACAATCTGGGCCCCCAAACCCATATGATCATTCACTAGTGCCAAGTGGCCACTGCCCGCTTGGACAAGGCGCCCACTCCAGTCTCCACAACCCTAAACCACGCCTACTTCCTCCAATGGGATCAGCCTGGAGTCAGCGGGCTGCCGACACTTGGGCTGCTGGTTTTCTACAGCAGCTGAGTTAACGGGAAAATGAAATACTTATTTTCCTACGCCTCTATCAAAGAAGCAAAACAAAAGAGAGTCCTGTATTTACTTTTCTGGGGCCTGTTTCATTTATGTGCCTATTTTGCCACATCTAAATTTGACCTCTAATTTAAACACTTGCAGTGACAGTAATCTGAAAAATCAGGCAGCACATTTCATTTTTGGACAGCCTTAGGTGTCTGTTTTCTCTCCTGTTAAACTGTGATCTGCCTTCCTATTTCGTCTATCCATTGATCTGGAACCTTTGCTGGGAAGATACCTAGTGTACTATTCTCTTCCACAAAACAGCCATCGTATTCTGAATGGTCCCTTCTCCAAGTTAAATATTCTTATTTCCCGTAACTGTGGTTCACAGTAAAGTTTTCTAACTTCCTTCCTCAGGACATAACCTAACTAACAGAATTCTTCCTAAAGAAGGAGGAGGAACATCTCAGTAATTTTACTTTTGATCTAGACAGAATAATGTGTGGGGAACTAGATCTCCTGGAAAAAAATGCTGTTATTACTGAAAATGCTGTTACATAAAAATGCTGTTATAAAAAAATTTTATTACATAAAAATGCTGTTATAAGCCACTGCGGCATGCTTTGAACAAACCTTGCAGCAGAGGTTTGTCATTTAACACCTGCTCAACACATATTTATTAAATATCTACTGAGTACTGTGTCAGTAAGTTCCTGAAAACAGAAACAGTTAACTATATTTCACCTATACTGCATTCCTACTTCATATTAATCACATATAAAACTAAACAAATCTTAAGATTAGAAGTCTATCTTAAATACAGAATTTTATAAAATACATATGTGGGCTCAATCTAATTATAATTAGAAATGCTAGTATACAAGTAAAAGTCCTTTCAATGGTCTGTGCTAAATATTAATATATGAAAAGTGAATTTTCCTTGGTCCCTAATTAGACAATGAGGATCTAGAATATCAAGTTTTATCTGTTCGGATTACTTCGAGCTGTTACTGTGTTTCTTCCCCATGTGCCAACTTGCTGGCAGGGAGAGAAACAGAAAAGTGATGACTTCATAATGAGCATACCCCTCTCCCACCTCAGACGCCCCGCACTCCCAGAAGTCACTAGTGCTCCTGTTTTCCCAGTCACGCGCTGCGTAACAACAGTACGGTCGAGGACAGACCACACATACGACAGCGGTCCCACAGGACTATAAATCTCTTGCCTCATGATGTCATAGCCGTCCTAACACTGTGGTGCAACACACTGCGCGTCTGTAGTGATGCTGGTGTCACCAAAGCTACTGCACTGCCAGTGATGTAAAAGCACAGCATATACACTTACATACAGGACATAACAGGTGATAATAATATAAACAACTATGTTACTTGTTTATGTATTTATTGTACTCTACTTTTTACTGTCATTTGAGAGTTTAGTCTTTTTGCTTATAAAAAAAGTCTTCTGTGAAACAGCAGGCCGCGTTTTCCTGGCAGTGGCTGCACACACCTCGTGTTTTCCAGGTCTCTTGATTGCAACGTTATCTCTTGTGCTTGATTTAATCTTGTGTTGTTTTGCACAGCGACACGCTGCACAGTCCTGCAGCCTCGGAGTGATGAGCTCTACCCTCCAGCCCAGGTGTGCACGGGCTCGTGTGCGTGCGCTCCACGATGCTCACACAACCACCAAATCGCCAGACGAGGGATTTCGGAATGCACCCCCGTCACTAGGCAGTCCATGCCTGTGTACGTGTGATTTTTATATCTGTAGAATATCTTCTAAGTAATTAGTTATTACCATTTAAAGAAAAACACATGTTTTTACGCCCTCGCTGGTGTGGCTCAGTGGATTGAGCACGGGCTGGGAACCAGGCGATCCCGGTTCGATTCCCAGTCAGGGCAAATGCCTGGGTTGAGGGCTGGGTCCCCATGTGAGAGGCAACCATACATTGCTGTTTCTCTCCCTCTCTTTCTCCCTCCCTTCCCCTCTCTCTAAAAATAAATAAAAAAAATTAAAAAAAAAAAAGAAAAACACGTTTTTAAAATAGCATAATACTAGTCTTACAACGAATCTACTATTATCCACTCTCTGATGGAGCTCAAAGACATAAACATCGTCCAAGGAGATTCCATATCACAGCATGGACCAAAAAAGGTGACATTCTCTAAAATGTAAATAAAAGATTCTTTTCTGACAAGTTTTTTATAAAACAAGATTAAAAAGTTACTCCTATACTATACGAGGAAGAAATGGACAGACTGGAGGAAAGGATTAAACTGAGAACCTCAAGGCCCAAACTGGACAGAGCTGAGGCCCTGAGGTCTGGTGCTTACCGCCACCCAAGCAGTGCCTAACATGACACTGGCATTTCTATGCCACCCAGGCCTCCCCTTGGTACTCGTTGCTGATTTTGGTCCTCACTCACTCCTTAATTTTTCAGTGGCCCTATTTCCAGTGATTTCAAGTTAATTTAGATCTATATTAATCCTACTATGGATGTCCAGAAAAAAGGAACACTATCCCAACAGGAAACAATTCAAACACTGGCTATATAATAAAGGGACAGTATGTGTGCAATACCTCTCATTAGATCTACTTCTCTCACTACTATGGAATTCCACTACCATTTAACTGATGTTCAAAATCCTCATTTTAAAAAAATGGATTAAAAATGGCTGAATAAAATAAAATTCTCAGGTAGAATAAAATGATACCAAATAATTCCTCTAAAAAAATGCTTTAGGAGTAGTCACTATGTAGTCTCATCCCTTAATTCTGCATATTTCTTTACATATTACCATATATAGGTGTTTCCCTAGTAAGTCCTTCAGTAATCCATTACTCATCCCTCATGTAAAGGATATCGCAGGGCAAGAACACCTCCCCTAAAATACACAGTTAATAAGGGTTTTAACACAAAGGTGTTCAATACCCAATTTTAAGTACGTACCAAAAGTCAATAAGAGTTCATTTAGACATTTTAAATGGGGGAGGGGCCGCTGTATAACTACAGTTTTAATGTATTCACCTGGAAAGAGTAACCCTGAAAATGAAAAAGGAATTTCCGTTTCACAGTTATCAATGGAGCTCCCTGACCCCAGTGTTCTACCACATACCTGGTCTGTTAATCCTGTCGACTTTATCCAGGCTAGGGGAGTGGAGCCAAAGTCGAGGACTGCTCTGATTGGAGTTGTCTGATCCCACGTCATTGAATGAATCATCGAGTGTCAGTAAGAGTTCTTTTACACACTTATGACAGATACTGTGCTGACAAGGGAGAATCAACGGGTGCGTAAACAGCTCCTTGCATGCTGGGCAAATGAGCTCTCTTTCGATATTCTTAATGGTAACCTTAAATTGAAAAAAGAAAAAGAAATATCAGAGGCTCTTAGTGGGTAAATATATTAACATGCTTAGACCTCTTGTAGAAGTACACGTGTTTACCTTTCCAAAAGAATTAAGAAACTGATTTCTTTTTTTGAAATCTGAAGTTCCTTTTTGGCTATGAAATACTATACCATCACTCCTCCTCTCTCAGTACCCAATAGCCTAGAACAGAGGTGTCATGAGATGGTAAAAACTGAAGTATGGGAAAAATTAGCAGAAAATATTAGGGGACCATACTAGTTCATCAATTATGAAGTTATTCAAACCATCACAAATTTACTGACTTAGGGCTTCAGGGAATTCCCAAAAGGAAATTACTTCAATAAAAATTAAGAATACAGCACTAAGAATAAGACAGTTTTCCTAGTTAGCACACTAACTCTGTGAGTAGCAAATAACAAGGCTGCCCAAAACTAGGTTAGCCAGTACATTCATGGAACCCCACTTGAAATCTATTGACAAGCTGAATTATCAGCAATTTCCTACATTAGATGTAACCATTTTTCATATGCTGCAACTGCAATGTAGGTAAAATGCTTGAGGATCTCATGCTGCAATATCAAAGTAGTTATCTTAATAGCACTTTATAAATATTGAAAGAGCGTAGAGGATTAGAAGGGACCATTATAAGTGCTTTCGATACTACAAGCTTGCATCAGTTTCAATGAGAAACACACTCTTATCACAGCTAAATAGGCTTGATAACCTCCTACCGGTTTTCCCATGCTGTTTTTTTCCCCACGTATATCAATCTTCAAGGGCTATGAATCCCAGCAATTTTAGTGACAGTCCAACTTTAAAGTACTCATAACCTTGTACAATTATTTCAACTACTGGAAATACACAGAATATTAAAACTGAATTAAGTCATTTGCTTTAATTAAATAAAAGTGTATACTATCCTATTTCTAGTTCCCCTAAAGCAACACAAAGCGCTTTAATAATTCCTGACAACAGCACCACAGCCAACTGGCTCAATGGGTCTTTGCGGTGTTTCTTGCTGCATCATTCAATAAATATTTAATAAAAGCCCACAACACATCACAATTTTAGTAAATTTGGAAAAGAGCCACACCTCACAATTCACGTCAAAGAATGCAGACCATTTACATCCTATCTCATTGTACAAGAAAACTGACACTTAATTCAAAGGAAAATATTGTCCCGAATGTTCAAAACAGGTTCTCACACCCCGTTTTATGGGAGGCTTACCTCCCAGTGGGAGGAAACTAAATTAGTTTCCATTTTTCTTGTACATGAAGCAGTACACAAGCTTTTTAAGCACGATAGATATAACATAATTTTTACCCAAAAGATGAACTAGTGTTCCTTTTTACATTCGTTGAGGGAAAACAATCTGATTAAGAGAAATGTGATATGGTGGTTCCACAATTAAGCTGTTACAACATAAATGAGGTTCGACAGAAAATCAACAAGTTCTTAAGAATTGACTCTACCCCTTCCAGCAAAATCACTCGTACCCGAACAGCTGCCAGAGCGAGCCCGCAGGGGTCGGAACGGAACTCGAGCGCCGACCCCACCGCGCTCCCAGACAAAGGGCAGCGGGACACGCGCCGCGCGCAGCGATGGGCACTAGACTCCCTAAAGCGAAATCATTCTACAACCTGAACCCCACTAAAGAGCCCCGCCAGACTCTCCCAGGTGCTCAGGTGGGCGACAACCGCACCCGAGCTGTGCTCTCTTCTGGACCCAGCTGACCCAGAGTCCAACCCTCTGAGGGGTAAAAAGGGGGCGTACAGGGTTGCAGAACCCGGCCTGGGACTGGAAAGGCGAAGAGGAAGCGAGGCCACCACAGGGCAGCCTTCGCTCCTCGGGAGGAGTGGCTTCTTCCCAGCTGAGCGCTAAGGGAAGAGAGACCTAGGCGCCCCGGCGCGCCGCCATCGAGGCGTGGAGCGGTCTCTTCTCTGCCCCGCTCACCAGCGAGTCTGAAGCATCGCCCTCCATGTAGCCGCCTCGCAGGTGTCATCAACGGCAGGATCCAAACGGCAGACGAGAGCCGGGCAGGGTCTGGTGGGCGCCTCCCTGCAGAAGCTGTGGAGCCCCGGCTGGGAGCCGGAGGGTGAGCTGGTCAGCCGGACCCGGCCAGCGGACCGACGCGGCCAGAGGCCAGGGCGAACGAAAGCACAAGCGCAGAGAGGAGCTTCGCTCCCTGCGACGGCCCCGGAAACTCAGCCAGCGGCCGGCTGCTGCGGCGGCTACTGCAGACTGCGGTGGGGCGGGCCAAGGAGTGCAGACTAGGGCTCCAGCGTCGTGGAGGGGCGGGGCAGGGTGGGGCGGGGCCGGCACCCGGGCAACAGCGCCCGCCGCACAAAGGAGGAGGGGCAACAGGCGGTGGGGGGGCCCCCAGGCGACAGAGCAGCAGGGCGTGGGTGTGGCGCTGGGTGGGGCCGGGCCCCCTGCGCCCCTCACTCCCACCTCTGTCCGTCGTACGCTGTAGTGGGTGGGAAGCCCCTGAGCGGTGAAGCGAGGGCAGCATCCGGGCAGGCGGGAGAGGGACCGGCGTGATGCGGGGCGGCAGTGTGCAACCCTGGCCTCTGGCCTGGACAGCTCCCTTTGCTTCATTTTGCTTTCCCCGGTCTTTGGTAAAGCGCCGTACCCAGCATCCCAGACAAGTCACATATCCCAACTCTAGACCAGTCGGCGAGGCGCGGGCGGACCCGTGCCGCCCCACGGAACACTGCAGAACCCTGCGCTGCGGTGGCCACCGAGACGGGAACTCACCCACCCCCAACCCCGTTCGGGCCGGGGGGTTCCCCTAATGGGTCCTTGTCCCCGCCCTGCTCTCCTCCTCTTCCGGCCGGATTCACAGGGTGAACTGAACTTTCCCTTACTGATCAACAACCAGTCATGCTGCTTTTTTGCTTCTGCTTTTCCACACGCGCACATTCTTGCCAGGTGGCGCCAGGGCAGATCTGCATAGCAGACCCCAGCGCCTTTCGGTGGCGCTGGACAGGAATTGAATTCAAGAGACAGCAGCAAGGGAGCGCCCGCCCCACCTAGGGTCGGCGCCCATGCCTCCGCCCCCCGCAGCTATTCTGCAATTTCCCCATCCCCGACCGAGCGCACGGGGAAATTGGGACCGCTGGTGCTGAGCCGCTCCCAAGTACTCATGTGGTGCGCGCCGGCCGAGGGTTAAGCACGTCTCAGCAAACCCGGGGAGTAGGATTGTAACATACACCTGCCACAGCTCACGCGCGTTTCTTCTATCTTGTTTTCAAGGAAGATGGGGGAAAAATTAACCTGGGATTGTTGGAAGCCGTATTAGTAGAGCGCGTTCACGACAGAGAAAACAAGCGCTCTAAACAGCTAGGGGAAGGGACCACAGAACTGGAGCGCGGCGGCATCACCGTTAGATTTTGGCATGCTTCCCACTTTATTTCGTATTTGGGAGAAGTCTCTGGTTGTGCAAAGTTTTGTCTTTCCACAGCACTGTCAGCAGTGGTAGCCTCTTCTCCAGCCCGGCAATTGATAACGGTGTAGCAGTATAGAATTAAGAACAGCAAGGGACCATAGCAACTGTCTTTAACAGAAACCCTCAAGTTGCAGATGAGGTGCAGAGATTGAACGCCCTGCCAAGCAATAACTGGACTTTTCTGATCCGCATTAAGGCCTGTTGCGTGGCCCCCATGCTGAAATTGAGGCTCCTCTCTTCCCACAAGTTCTGAAGCATCCTAACTAGGAGGAAAAGAAGGAACATAAGGCATGCCTGCAAAATTTACTTACATATATAACAAGCACTATGCCATGTTCTTGCAGATTTTTAAAAGTTCAAACATTAAAAAGCACTATAAATCAGTTTCTGTTTTTCATACTGGTCTTTGGGTCAGATAATTCCCCTCCAGCTATAATCTCCTATCTGCACACTTCAATAGTGGTGTGGTCCAAAACTGGCGGCTAACAGAGTAAAAGAGATTAGAAGGCTTCATTAACACGAGCGAAAGATAAAACCTGTATGGACAATATTTGGCTGAAAATAAATTTGAAAGCCCTTCCATATGCACATCATACTTCAGTGAGATACCATGTTCCACCTGACTCTCAAAGTTCAAAAATTATGTTAAAACACTTGGCAAGAATGTGGGGAACTAGGTACTTCCAAACTTTTTTTGTGACCATGTAGATCGGCACAGCTTATTTGAAGGGAAAGTTTGCAAGTCCTGTCAAAAAATTGTAAATGCTTATACCTTGTCTAAGCAATTTTACTAAGAATTTCCCCATTGAGACTTGCATGTGTGCACAAAAACATGTCCAATGATCTTAATTGGAACCTTATTTATAAACGCTAAATATATTTCCATCCATAATGTACACTGTACCATGGAATATTATGCAGCAGTTAAAATATAGTGATAAGAAAAGAGTTCTAAAATTACAGTGATTTTAAAAAGTATAAAACCAGATGAGTGCTGTATGTTGCTACTGGCAAAATGAAAGGACAGGCATACATGCTTATATAGGCAAATAGGTGACTAAAAATAAGATTCTGAAATAGACCACACTCACACACACACACAATAATGGTATTGCTGAGTAGTAAGGGGAAGGAGGCCAATGTGGAAGACACTTTTCACACACACTGCATTGTATTGTTTTCACTTTATAATATGCTTTACTTCCAGAAAATGTTTAATGTAACTTAATCCATACACTTTTAAAAGCAAAAGGGTGAGGAGGGATATTGTTAACAAGACAGCAAATGTGAAAAGCGCTGTTCTAAACCATCACTCTCCCACTTCCCTAGTCACTTCTAACCCCCCTGGCTACCATGCTTTGGGGCATCTCATCCATTTCTCTCAGTATCCATACATTCCAGTCTGCAAGTGACCAAAGATACAAGATCCTTCCCATTTCAAGTTAAGATGGGGGGGGGGGGGTTAACCCTTTTCTCTCCTTCCCCCTGTACCCTGGTTAGCCTTCAAATGCTCTTTCTCCTCAGATCCTGTCCTTTCTCAAACTCACAGCTAATTCCCCTGCCTACTTGGAGCCTCCTCTCCCCATGCCTGTAGATTACATAACAGCCTATTGATTAGGTATGTACAGATGACTTTCCATATGTGTAGGTCACTTCCCTTCCAGGTCTACTTGCACAGGGGCAGAAAATCTATGGTTCTTGACCACAAGCAACTTTGTATAGGAATCTAACAGGGAGAGGTTATATGTGCATGTGAACATATTTAAATGTTTAGCAGGGGGTGGGGGACAGAGAGGTAAACTTGTAATAACATGAAATGAGTCTCCTATAGTATGGAGGGCCTGGACTGCCATGCTCTTTTTCCATAGATGTTGAGAATCTTTTGAAGGTTTTTAAGTGGGAATAATGTAAAAGATCTGTATTTTTTTTAAATCATTATTCTTCTAATTTGCATTGCATACGCTCTCCCTTGGTGCCTACCCCTCTTTAGTTTGGAGTATCCTAGCACCTCCTTTTCCAATAGTTTCTTTTAAAATAGGGGTCAAGCGCCCGGCTGGTGTAGCTCAGTGGATTGAGCGCGGGCTGGGAACCCGGTTCAATTCCCAGTCGGGGCACATGCCTGGGTTGCGGGCCAGGTCCCCAGTGAGGGCCATGTGAGAGGCAACCATACATTGCTCTTTCTCCCTCCCTTCTCCTCTCTCTGAAAATAAATAAATATCTTTTTAAGAAAATGTTTAAAAAATAAATAAATAAATAAATAAAATATGGGTCAGAATTCAACACGAGGAAGCTTATCATTCCACACCTAACACCCCCTGCCAAGCCTGCAAACCTTTAGTGCCCTTGCCTATGTGGTGCGTTGCGCTTGCTGACGTAGCTTAACTGCTCTTCTGTCACAGAGGCATGCGTCGTCTCCCATCTATCTACTTCATGAAGTCCAAAAGGTCAAGGAAGGATGTCACCAATTTTCTCCTACTTCACCTGCCAAGAACTGCCACTCCCCAAACACACACACACATACACACACCTTTCAAGTTTGGTAAAACAGAAGCTCAATAAATGTGCCTGATCTGACATCAAAATATAAACCTGCTACCCTTGAGGCTATACCCTATACAGTCATCTGATCAGGTCTCTTTCCATACTGACTCCTAATATGAACAAAAGATTAAATTACTGGCAGAATCAAGTCCTAATGACCATGGTGCATGCACATTTCAGCAAGTGCTGTGAGGCACCACTGGCTCTTAATCGGTTTGGTTTGAAATCAAAGAGCCAGAGTTTGTTGACACACTGTTAGTCTGTCCTGAGCAAGAATTAACGAGGTGATTTGGCCACATATACCTAAATTCTGCCGCCCTGTTGGGAACTCATAGTCGTTGAACCACTTGGGTACAAAATTAAGAGAGTTCTGGATTTGGGGGAAATGAGGAAGATGGCAATGAATTAAATCACTGAGTTTCACAGTAATTGGCACGGGCATTGTCTACTTTGCTGGGTATCAGGAATTAGAGATGAAGGAACAATAACTGTCATTTATTAATTATTTACCCAAGCCTCTGACAGGCCAAGCTCACCTGTCATAAAGTGTTTCTATGGGAACAACCGCAGGGGAGGGAGTCCTGTGAGCCAGAAAGTTCAGATTTCCATTGCCTAGCCAAATCCTACTCACCTTTCAAGCTGCAGCTAGAAAGCCTCCTTCCTCATTAGTGTAGTTTTCATTGATCAGCTCCCCGTACTCTAAAACTCCTTTAGCACTTAAGCGTGTGACTACTCAGTTCAACATGACCCTGTGCTCTCATTTCATCCACTGATGTTTAACATTTTGTAAGCCTTATCTTCCCATCCATTGAAACTTTGGTTTGTTTTAAGAGAAAATCTAGTAGGTATTTATCTACTAAATGGTAGCACCAGACCAACAATTTGAAATTGGATACGAGGAACACAGCGCTGCTCTGGCAGACATTTTCCCATTAATGGTGGAGCGTACTGGCTGAATGCCTGGTGGGCGAAGGAGTCTCCTGGCCGCCTTGAGGTAAACAACACCGGTAATATGTGGAGGTTGTTAGCAAGTCTCTTTTGACCGTGTCTTACTATTCCTACACTTAGGGTAGCTAGGGTTAGCAAATAAAAACAGGATAGACATCCTGTTAAATTTCATTTTCAGATGCATAACAAAAAATTTTTTTAGTGTATGTCCCAGATGTTGAATGGGTCATATTTATACTAAAAAAATAATTTTTTTTAATCTGAAATTCAAATTTAACTCTAATCCCTGTATTTTATCTGGCAGCTATACCTCCACTTGATAATGATCACAGTTTGGAAATACGGTGTCACAAGACCCAACCCTGTTGTCATAGTAGCTTTGTGCAATAGCTTTCACTTATCGAGGGCCTACTATGTGTCAGTAAGCGTATCAGGAACTTAAGTGAATAAAATATTCACTTAAGCCTTGCAATAACCCTGTGAAATAGGTATAATTCCCTTCAGAGGAAACAAGTAACAACCACAACCCCGGCCCACTTCCACCCACAGATTAAGTCAGTCACGTGATTAGATAAGATCCCAAAGAGCCAGATTCAAATCTGGATCTCAGCCCAGCATCCCTACTGCACTGCTCACAGGTAAGTATAAAACATGAAGTTTATCATTTCATTCTTTCATTTCATTTTCACTTAAATTAATTAGAATTTCTTTCATTTCATATAATTTCACTTAAACATTCTTTTACAAAGTAGTTTAAGAGGTATATTTTCAAGTTATCTTTTAAACAATGTAGTAAAAACATCAGAGGAAAATTATGATGTTTATGAAACTAGCTATTTTTGAATGATATTGCTTCAGTCTAAATCTTCTGTTTGCCTTCTGTACAGCCATAACACACACATTTTACCCAATCTCAAGATATAAAAAATATTTTTTTAAAGAACACTTAGCAATGAACAAAACCTTAGTGTTATCATCCAGTGTAGATTTTAGTTGTGTGAGCAACTATCGATTGAACTTTATGAAACAAATTGTTTTGTGGTATTTTGTTTTTGATCCCAGGAGATGTTTAAGACTTTATATTAACCTAGATTTGAGATCTTACAAACCTAATTATTTCAGGGTTAAGTATCTTCTTTTAAAGTAAATTTTGGATTTATAAAAGTTCTTGAATTTTTGGTGCTTAAAAGATGATCAAAGTTGAATGTAATAATTCACCAAGTAATGGAATCATTGCCTGTTTCTCTATCAAAATTAAATGTAACATTCCAAAGCCTCTTTTATTTTGCTGAAACTATTATACTCTTTGAAAGTATCTGAATGGTAATTATTGAACTATGAGAAATAAGATGTACTTTCTGGCTATTCATACATAAATGTAAATATGTTAAATACTCTATAAAGTTATACTAAATTTCAGTTATTCAATGTTCTTTGTCACTGAATCTTCATTATATGATTCCAGAAGAGCGTATGTATAATGATGTGAAGGGAAAAGGTGTATGAACATGATAAATAAAATTAGCAAGGCAGATTATTCTAGAGACCAACAGATACTGACCGCAGATTTGGAAAGCTCTCTTGTAGTCCAAGGAGACAAAACAGAAACATAAAAACAGCTTCCAGAAATACAAATTTCTCTGATAGTGAAATATAAGGAATTCCGTTTACATTGCTTTTTAAACTTCTTGAGAATCATCGTAGGTTTTAACTATACTTAGAGTGTATTGTTTGCTGAGCAGAAAGACCACACTGGTAGAGATCACTGTGTACTTTAAATATTAAAGTAATCATCACAATAGAGTAAAATAAGCCCATCCAGTTTCTCCTGTGGGTTTTAGGTTACGCTAAGATGAAAGGCTCACCTCCCACATCCAAAGAACAAACAATAAGCTAATGTAATTTAAAATAGACACAGCAGCAAATTGCGGCCATCGGAGGCAATGAATTGGAGGTGGGAGACAAGTTCGACCTCTTCCTCTGTAAGACTTTCTGGAAAGGCTGCATATTTTGAACAAGCACCTATTAACTTTGTAATATTTTAAAGCCATCAGAGAAAAGTGAAAGAAAGTATCATGATGGTCAACCCACTGGTCTCAACTTGGAAGGACAGGGAGGGAGAGAAAGGGGGCGCCAGGAGGGCCGGCCTCTGCTCTCCATGAACTCAGCCAGCTTGGTGTAATCAGACCAGTTTCACCTCACTTGTTGCATTGCAAACCTGAACTACAAAGTGGAACCTAACTCCTCGAAGGAAAATAAAGCACGTAAATCTCAAAGTTCTGCTATTCCATGGCTAACACTCAAAGAGGTAAGTATTCGGTGTTCACTGTGTAATCACACACAAACTGGGGGTTTTTAATGGAGTTGGGAGTTGGCGGCAGGGAGGAGAGTGGGCAGGGAATAGGCTTGAGTAGAAATAGAAGGCTGTTACCGACACACACCACCACCACCACCAAGGAAAAAAAAAGTCAGAGGGAGGAACTCTCCAAGTTTATTGCAAGAGCAGCCTGCTTCCCAAACTCAGAGATTTCGCAGGGACACGGAGCCTTTCTAACTTGGGAAGTCAGCAGGGCATGCTGTGTTTGCTGCAGGCCCCTTGCTGAAGCCTAAATAGAGAGCGAGGCAGAGAAGTTCAGTAGATGAACCCAGAAGTTATTTTGCTTTTGCTTTTTCATTATAGTGAGCATATTGTGGTAAACACATTGCTAATTCTGAGAGGTCTGTTTTTGTTTACCTGACTTTATCATAAGAAATTTTAAGTGGGTGGGGGGAGAGGATGCAGACAACTGTAATTGAACAACAATAAAGTAATTATAAAAAAAAAAAGAAATGTTAAGGGTTCACTAATGATTCTGACCTACTTCCTTCCCCATTACGGGAAATTTACCTGTGTGATTTATAATCATCTAAGGTGTCAACATGCAGATCCCTGGATCCCACCTCTGAACTATTCTCTCAGAATTTATTTAAAGCTTTGCCTGCTGAAGGTAAGTATTAGTCAACTGATACAATTCTGACTTGTTTTGAAGAATGAGAACCACAAGCCTAACTAAATTCACCTCTCAATTGAGACTGGTCCATTTATTTTGTAATCAACGAACGGCCCCCTCTTTCCCCGCCCCTCTCCCGCCAGAGCTCCTGTGCACCAGGGTCCTGCACCGCGCTTTTGAGGTCGGGTCCCGGCCCTCTGGCTGCAGGCCTCCTCACTGAGAACCAGCACTTCCTTCTGGACTTCTCTCTCCAGGGTAGGTCCTGCAGAGGATGGAGCGGGCTGTGGTGTGCACCCTAGGCTTGGGGGCGGCCAACGGGAGACTATTGATGGCGACAAGGCACTTGGATATGCTGGCCAGGGTGTCTCCATGCGTGAGTGGGAGGCCCCCCGAGGTGCAGGGTGGAGCCCATGGTAGGAAGAAAAGTGGAACAAGGAACAAGGGTCTTCCATTAGTACTTCTGGTCCAGGGCTGTCTTTGCTAGGGGCGGCCCACTTCAAAATGTTAATAAGTATTCTATTTCGGATGAATAGATTTTGTGTTTGCAGAACAGGAGAGACTTCAGGGAGGTGCATGGTTCGCCCAGGACGCTTTAGCCTATAAGTTCATTAAACCAGCTCCCCAGCCGCAAGACTGTCTGGCCCACTCCAGACTTTGTATCCGCAGAGTTGGGATGAGTGAGGTATGAGACTCAAGTTTCAGGTGCTCACACCAGGCCTGCAGAATCATCCTTCTACTTTCTGATGACCGTGCGCAGGGAGTCCTTTTTACTCTGTGCCATCACCTCTTCTCAAAACTCCAGGTGCAGAGGGCAAACGCAGAACCCACTTCTCGCTTTCTCCACGCTTGCGAATCCCGGCAGACCGCGCACCGGGAGGCCTTTGCTTTTCCCGACACCTCCCTTCTGCAAACCATTTAGACGCATCTCCGGGCAGTTTCTCGAAAGCTGCACGGGGTCAAGTCTTCCCGCAAGGCTTTCTGCCCAGGCGCGGCGCCACTCGGCCGGGCCGAGGGCGTGGTCGCGAGGCGCCACCAACAGCGCCAGCCTGGATTTGGAAAGGCTCTGGGACAGGTGCCTGGCTGAAATCCTGCTCTTTATCATTCCCCCCCTCCCCACCAAAACAAGTCGGCTTGAAAGGTTCACAGCCTGGGGCAGAGGCAAAGGACTTTAGAAGGAAGGCTGAAAACGCCTAGGCGGGGCGACCAAAGGTTCTACCCAGTTTACCAGCCACACGGTCGGATTTAACGCTCAAGCAGATCCCGCCCTCCTTGCCTGGTCACCGGCTGCTGGGACCCACCCCCTGCGCTTGGTGTCTGGACAGGCGAGGTTACCCACTCGAAGTCAGCAGCCCTAGGTGCTTCGAGGAGCGTCCCCTTGGCCGACGCCCGGCCCTCCTCCCCCTGCTCGCAAGCTGAGCGCTCGCCCCCTCGCCGTCCCGGGAGCCTCTCCTGTCGCCCAGCTGGCCCCAAATGCGCCGGAAAGCTCCAGTTGGCTCATTTCAGAGATGCCGCGTAATAAAGGAAAGGCGGCTACTTTGCATTCTGCAGCCACTGGGACGCCCGGGCTGAGAGCGCGGACCCGGGATCCCAGCCCCCGCCCTGAAATGGAGCGGGGCACCCACAGCTACCGGCCAGGTGGTGCCCGAAGTGGGGGCCCAGCCGCCGCACTGCGCGCCCCAGCACTTACCTTTCCTCTGGCTAGCAATTCCATGATGTAGCCAAATTCACTTATCTCCCCCGACTCAGACATGGTTACGGCCCTTCACAAACTCTGGAGGACCGAGGCAGGTGCGTCCAATTTGTTTTGTGTTTTTTTTTTTTTTCTTGTTCTCTGCTTTTCAGTCTGACTTTTGCCAAACGCCCCGCCAGTATGCTGTTAACGAGGAAAAATGAGAAAGCGGGGAAACAAGCAAAAAGCGGGGTTGGTTGGTAGGAAGGCCGTAGAGGGCTCCTGGGCAGCCCCTGCTAGTGTGCTCGGCTCTGCGTGAAGCGGTCCGGGCCGGGCGATGTAACGGAACAAACCAGGGCGGTGGCGGCGGTGAAATCCTCACCAGGCGGAGCCCGCGCCGAGGCTCCGCCTCCTCGGGGGTCGCGGCCCGCGCCTCCCGCGGATCCGACCGCAGCGAGACAAACAGCAACACAAAAGCGGACCCAGCCCCGACACCCACTGGATGGTTAACGCGGTTGCTTTATCCGATGCCCGGGAAGGTGGACGTCCGGAGCTCCCAGTGGGAGGCCCAGGAAAACCCCCCATCACACTGTCTGGAGGTGCGAGGGCAGAGAGAATGAATGCAGAGGAGGCACAACAAAGGATCTGGCTGCCAGCGCCGGAAAAAAGAGAAGAAAAAAAAAATAAGTGAGGGCCCAGGAAATGGCAACGCCGCATCTCAAGTCAGCCTTCCTGAAATCCAATAGGTAACAAAGCCAAGCCCAGCGCTTCTGAGATGAGAACAAACACAAGGATTGTATTTTAAACACTCCGAGTGTGTAAGGGCGATTGTATCTTTATCCTCTTGATACTCAACCTTCCCCTAATTAAAAAGAAAAAAATTAAAAAGCATTCCTGCTAGCAAGTCTCCTGGACAAACACTCTCACTCACCCTTAGGACTAACTCACTTTTCAGTTACTCGTTTCATGAATTGAGTTAAACATTCAGTGCATGTTTCTCACATTTTACAGTTCTTTATAAAATAGCAGCTCCCCTAGGAGGCTGCCGCTGAAACGGCCTCTCAGTCTTCCTGCTTCATTCATACCTGACAATCTTTGCTGCTCCTGAAAAGAAAACTTGGCTGAACGAAGTCAGTTCTAGTCTGTGACTCCTCTCTAGGCAGTCTTACCTTTCTTGAAAAGGTGGAAAGAGAAAAGGACTTGAGGTTTTCTACTTAAAAAAAAAAATCTGCCATCAATGATCAGATGAGACACAAATAGAAGATTTACTACGAGAATGAACCGCTTCCCTTCTGCAGGCTGGCAGCGCTGCCCTGGGCTCAGCATCAGCAGCAGGGCACAGTGTGGAAATGACCTCATTTGCAGGAGCACAGGAGTTTGCCTGCTTGATGAGACAGCGGTTTTTCTTGTTTGCCTCTTCTTTTGGTCATTTTAAAATTTATCCTCTCTGGCCCAGAAGTCCAAAAGTAGATAATTTTATTTCCAGCACATCTCTTCTTAAATATGCAACGATCTCACTTTGAGTGTTCTTCTACCACAACTTTGCTCATCTTCTTAATGTGTTGCTTTCCTTCCGCCTCGGTCCTCATAGTCTATTAGAGCAAGCAGCAAAAAATTAGTGTTCTGGGTGTTCATCTGTGGAGAATAAGTAGGAGGAGACACAATCATAATGCATTTTGCTTGGAAGCTGCTTGTCCTTCCCAAGTTCTGTAGAACCTTGTGCATGGTCTTTGCTTTCATAAGGAAAAATAGTAGAATTCAGATAAGGTCTGTAGCCATGAATGGATTCCTCCCTAATATTAGCAATAGTTGACGGATTGCTCTAAAAGTGAAAGTTTTTCATGCCCAGAATGGCTTCTGGCACATGCTGAGAATCACAATGTTAGAGCTCAACAAGTCATCTCTATCTGCTTTACCAGCAGGAAGGCGGAAAGTCGAGAAAAAGGGGCATACCAGCAAAATGTTCCCCTGAAAAGTTTCCCCAAACCCCATCCAATGACCTCCATTTGATCCCTTGTGAGAAATGGGTCACATGTCCACCCCTCACTGCAAGGAAGACTAGGAGGTGCCTAGTCTGGAAACATTGATTGCTCCTCTAAACAAAATCAAGGATTTGCTATAAGGAAAGGGAGAGAAATACTGGGTGGGAAACTGATAGTTTCTCCTACCCCTGGTGTAGGTCCAGTCAATTTCCGAGGTTTCATTTTTATCTTCTGTAAAATAACTGGTTTTTAATGTAATGGTATTTAACCCTTCCTGCTCTCAATGCTAAGATCTCCAGGATCCCCTTTTCCCTGAAAAAAGTTGCTATTATAAAAGGTCTGTCCACCTGGTCACTTGCTACTAGGAAATACTCCAAGCAAAATATCTTTATCAGTTGCTTGGATTCCTACCCAAGACCAAGACAGGGTAGGGGTACAGATCTTAGAATCAGCTGCTGCAGTGGCAGGGAGCAGAACTGCCTGCGTCCAGATCAGTGTCCAGAAGTTAGACCTGGATTGGTCCTGAGCATTTACTCAGATGCCTGGTGCCATTTGCCACTCCTTATTGCTGTCCGTGTGCACAGAGCACTAGGCGACAGTAAAGACCTTCCACAGGTGACACCCATGCAAAAAGAAGATGACATTAAAATGTTCCCTGAAATTCTACGCATGGACTTCAAAGACACAGGGTCAGACAGTTAACAGGTATGAAAGGTAAGTTGCTCTATTATTTCTCTCACTTCTAAGAACAAAATAAGATTAATATTATACAGACATAATATCATAGATTAATGTCTAACTTCATTCCCCAAAGAAAACATTTTTAAAAATTCATATTTCTCATAAATCATGAAAATAACACAACAGATACACAGGGAACTTCCCCACTGAGGAGAAAGATATTTAACAGAGGGATTATGTGATACATGAATTTTTCACCATGAGAAGACCAGCAGTAAATATCGAAGGGTCACATGCTGTGGGAAATCTGCTAATTTTCAGCTTCCATCTAATGAAGAAAACTTTTCAATATAACTGCTCTATTGCCATGTCAATTATTGAAATAATTATAACCTGATCCACAGCTTTTAACTTCATTTTCATCCACAACACCCTATTCTCTCCATCTAATGGTAACCAACATATCATGTAATCATTTCAACAAATAATATTTACAAAATAGATATATTCTAAGTTTTTTTAACTGTGAACACAAATAGTAATTGCATTTGTGAAGGTTTAGAAGTTGAAATCTCTCTCTGGCTGGTGTGGCTCAGTAGATTGAGTGCCAGCCTATAAACCAAGCGGTTGGTTGCCCGTTTGATTTCCAGGCGGGGCACATGGCTGGGTTGCGGGCCAGGTCCCCAGTAGGGGGCGTGCGAGAGGCAACCGCACACTGATGTTTCTCTCCCTTTCTTTCTCCCTCCCTTCTCCTCTGTTTAAAACTAAACAAATAAAATCTTTAAAAAATAAGAAGGTAAAATCTCTAATGATTAATGTTTAGCAGGGAAATTTTTTGAAAAACAGCTTTACTGAGGTATGATTTATATGCCACAAAACCCACCGTAAGTGTACGGTTCAGTGGTTTTTATTACATTATGGAGTTGTGCAATCATCTCGTAATCTGGTTTAAAACATTAGAACATCTCTCCATTTACTGAGATTTTTAAAAATTTCCCTTAGCTCTGCTCCATAGCTTGTAGTGTTCGGATGTATTGCACACCTTTTGTTAAATATATTGCTAAGAGTTTTATTATTGTGAGTGAAACTGATTTAATTTCATTTTTGAGTTGTTCATTGCTTGTATATAGAAATACAACTAGCCTGGCTGGTGTGGCTCGGTGGATTAAGCGCGGGCTGGGAACTGGAGGGTCCCGGTTCGATTCCCAGTCGGGGCACATGCCTGGGTTGCGGGCCGGGTCCCGGGTGGGGGCCATGTGGGAGGCAACCATACATTGCTCTTTCTCCCTCCCTTCTCCTCTCTCTGAAAATAAATAAATAAAATCTTAAAAAAAAAAGAAAAAGAAATACAACTAATAACTGCATAACGAAATGTATCTTACAGTGTTGCAAAATTCATTTATTCCAGTAGATTTAATTTCTAGATTCCTTAGCATGTTACAGATGCACCTCAATTTACAATGGACCTCTGTCCTGACAAACATATTGTAAGTTGAAAATCTCTTAAATGCAAAATGTGTTTTGTACTACACTACAGTTTGGGTCGTTTGTGCTCACAACCAGGTGGCTGACCGGGAGCTGTGGCGCTCTGACACTGCCCGTCATCACGAGAGGGTATCGTGCCACACACTGCTAGCCTGGGAAAAGGTCAAAATCCAAAATTCGGAATCAGGTTTCCAGTGAAAGCTTTCCCTTCATCATAAAGTTAAAAAATCGTAAGTCAGGGACCATCTATATCTATAACTTAAAAAGTTTTAATTTTTCCTTTCCAATGTGTATGCTCTGAATTACTTTCCCTTATCATATCACTCTGGTTAGAACCTCCAGTAATGAATGAATGGAAGTAACAGGAATGGACATCTTTGCCTTATTCCCAGTCATAGGGGAGAAGCGTTCAGTCTTTAACTATTAAGTATTAGGTTCACTACAAAAATAAATCTTGATATGCTGCCTTTTTGTTTTCATTCATTTAGAAATATTTTTAAATTTCCCCTTGTCATTTCTTCTTTGACATAAGTTATTTTGAAATATGTTGTTTAATTTCCAAATTCCAAATTTCTAAATATTTCAGATTTCCTATATTTTTTTGTGTTTATATCTAATCTAATTCTGTTTTTTTTTTTTTAAATAGATGGGCAGAAGTGCTTTTTTTTAAAGATTTTATTTTTAGACAGAACGGAAGGGAGGGAGAAAGAGAGGGAGAGAAACATCAATGTGTGGTCGCCTCTCATATGACCCGCACTGGGGACCTGGCCTGCAACCCAGGCATGTGCCCTGACTGGGAATCGAACCGGTGACCCTTTGGTTCGCAGCCCATGCTCAATCCACTGAGCTACACCAGTCAGGGCTAATCTAATTCTGTTTTTAACAGAGAACCATCTTTTGAATGATTTCAATGTTTCAAAAATAATATTGACGCTTTTGTGCTCTAACTTGGGAGCAAGCAAACTTTCCCTGATCCAGTGAGCTGGCACACATTTCACACTTGCAGCCACAGTCTTTTGGACTCCTCGGCTCTGCTGTTATGGGACGACTCCTCAGCTCTGCTGTTATGGGGTGAAGGCAATCATCAAGTGTGAGACTGTGTTCCAATAAACATTTATTTATAAAAACGAGCAGCTGAATAAGCATGTATAAAGATGCTCAGCATTATTAGTCATTAGGTTAGTACACATCAAATCACAATTGATACCATTTCACACACCTATTAGAATGGCTATTATTTTTTTTTTAAAGGAAGATAAGTGTTGCTGACAATGTGGAGAAATTGGAATCCCTGTATATGGCTGGTAGGAAGGTAAAGTAGTTCAGCCACTGTAGCAAACAGTTTAGTGGTTCTTCATGATTAAACATAAAATTACCAGATGACTCAGCAATTCCACTTGTAGGTTTATACCCAAAAGAATGCAAAACATGAACTCAAACAGATACTTGTACATGAGTGTTCACTGCCACATTTTTCACAATAATCAAAAGATAGAAACAACCCAAGCGTTGATCAACAAATGAATGGGTAATGAAACATGATATATGCATATAATGGAATATTATTAGGCTATAAAATGGAATGAATGTCTGATATATGCTACAGTAAAGATGGAACTTAAAACCATTATGATAAGTGAAATAAACCAGATACAAAAGCACAAATATGGTATGACTTTACTTATATGAAATACCTAGAATAGGTAAACTCATAAGGACAGAAAGTACATTTCAGGGGCTAGAGGGAATGAGGAATAGGGAATTATTGTGTAAGGGGTACAGACTTTATGCCAGGGATGATGAAGTTTTAGGTATACAAAATGGTTGCACAACATTATGTAATTAATTGCACATTATGTAATTAATTGCACAACATTATATAATTAATTGCACACTGAATTGTATACTTAAAAATAGTTAAAAGGGTTTTTAAAAAATTAGGTGGCTGGCCCTTGGGCTGTAATTTACTGATCCTGGCCTAGAATATCTTCTATTTGGGAGTAACATTCCCTGTGCACTTAAAAGGAATATGTCTTCTGCTGTTGGGGGGGGGTGTTCCGTGAACCAGTTAGGTGAAGTTGGTTTCCCATGTCTTATGCCTTTGTTCTTCTTCTGTTCCTCCTTCACTGTTGACTTCTGACAAAATTGTTGTTTTTTTTTAATAGTTACTCTAGGTACTAAAATATAAATCTTAATGGTTCACAAACTACTTTAGATTAATACTGACTCAATTCTGGTAAAATATCACAGCCTTACAACATGGTTCCAGTTCTCCTCCCTCCACTGTCATGCATGTTACATCTCTATATGTTATAAACTGGAAAATACAGTGTTATAATTGCTGCTTTATGCAACCTAACAAAAGACTGCATGTTTTTAAAGAAATTAAGAAATGAATAGGATGGAACTGTGTGGGAATTCTTTCCACACAATTCTTTTCACATTCTGAAAACACGCAGTTCCAGAATTTATGCGTTTTGAGCTTAGCTCCGCGTAAGGAAAAATTATTCCCGTGTGGATCATGTCAGTGGAAAAGGAATCCTCTAATGGGAATTTGGCAAAAATGTATCTTAACAAACTCTGTAACTTAGTGAGTCTCTCTTCCTCCCAAAGTCAGGAAGCTTAAGTTAATGAATCCCTGCCTCAATGTTTTATGGTCCTAAAAGTTAACAGCCCTAGTTAGCTTACCCTCAATTTACTTGTCTCCTGTTTAATGTATGCCCTGGTCCTGTCTGCCACCAGACCTGAATTTACATCCTAAAGCTCTGTTACTGAGTAAACCTACCCCTTATCTGTTCCCTTCCCATATATCCTCATGACCCAACTGAAAACCCCTGTTCTGCATAAGTCCATGAATAATCAATCCAATGTAAATGTGTCCTAAAGCTTCTAATAAAAAGCCTGGCTGAGCTAGGCACGAGGCCTTTTCCAAGATGGAGGGAAAGACCCGTGGCTGCCGGACTCTTTTCTCAAAGCGTGTCTCTGGGTAAGTTTGATTCACGCAATCGGTGCGGTCCCCCCCATGGATTTTGCGGGTCGAAATCCACGACAGAACTGGAGAGCATTATGCTAAGTGAAGTAAGCCAGGCAGTGAGGGACAAATACCATATGATCTCACCTTTAACTGGATCATAATCAACAAAGGCAGAAAGCAAGCAAAACATAACCAGAGACATTGAAATTAAGAACAGTTTAACAATAGCCAGGGGGAGGGGGGAGGAGACAACGGGGAGAAGGGTTTTCAGGAATCACTGTAGAGGACACATGGACAGAACTAAGGGGGAGGAAGGAGGCTGGGGGGGGAGGAGGGGTTGGAGGGGAAGGGAGGAGGGGAGGGGAGAGGAGGCAAATAACTGTAATTGAACAACAATAAAGTAATTATTTAAAAAATAAATAAATAAATGATAGCTTTGATGAGAAAAAAAAGAAATGAATATATACATTATTTATTTACTCACAAGTTTATCATTTATGATGCTCATCATCTTTTATTATCTATAGCTTTTTCCTTTCATGCTGATGATTTCCTCTAGTGTATCTTGTAAGACAACCTGTTAGCAATGACTTTCTTTGATCTTTTAATTAATCTGTAAATCCAAAACAATCACAATAAAACTCTCAAGGATTTAACAGGATCTTGTCAAGTTAATTCTGAAATTAATTCAAAAGAGAAATGCACATGAAAGCCCAAGACAATTTATAAAAGAACAATGTTCTAGCAAATAAAACAATGAAGCCATAATAATTGGAAAAATTGGTATAAGAATAGACAAATAGACCAATAAAACAGTAGAAAATCTAGATAAAAACTTGTGATAAGACTCCATATGATTTATATTGATTTACTGAGTAATAAAGGGGACATTTCAAGTCGGGGTGAAAGCACAGGTCAATCAAATGGTGATTAGAAAACCTCTGACATCAAAAGATACCAAAGTTAAAAGAAATGAGATTGAGGAAACAACATTTGCAACAAACACAACTGATTAGGATACATTTAAGAATACATAAAGAACCTCCTGTAAATCAATAAGAAAGAAACAAAAACTCAACAGAAGAATGGATACAGTATATAAACAAAATGTTTGTAAATGAGGGAAAACAAATGAACGATAAAGGTGAAAAGGCGCACAACCACAAGAGTAACAAGGGAAACAGAAATGAAAACCATGAGACCCCATCATTCATTCATCCATCAGATGATTATCAGCAACTAAGAGAAATGGATAAAAATTATATTTTATTGTTTATGTGATTACAGTTGTCCCCACTTTTTCTCCCTTTGCTCCCCCTCTGCCCAGCACCCCCCCAACTCAGGCAATCCCCACACTGTGTGTGCCCTTGGGTCGGGCATGTGTGCCCTTTGCCTGCTCCCTTCACCGTCCTT